>JADRCH010000175.1:2404223-2629223 GCA_019843965.1 Rhynchomys soricoides
TCTCTCTCTCTCTCTCTCTCTCTCTCTCTCTCTCTCTCTCTCTCTCTTCTGTGTGTGTGTGTGTTCTTTGTGCATTTGGATCACTTGTAAGTTTTCCTCTACTGGTCCAGGGCTACACTTGTTTGGCTATTGCCACGCTCTCTTTCACAATTTCCATGTGAACTGTAAGCTCCAATAAAATGTTTCTTGTGTAAATTGCCTTCATCACATGCTTTCCTGCAGCAGTGAACAGGAACTTTATACAGGCACTATCAAAGCCTGTTTAAAACAGAGAGAGCTGGAGTGAACATAACATAGTTCTTTGTAGAATTAAAAAGATAATCCACAATATGAAATACACTTTTATTCCATAGTTGGCTTTTCTAACAGTCATAATAAGTAAATTACATGATCTGACAAGAGTAGCAAAAAAAAAAAATCTCATTTTGAGTTTGGGTACAACGAGGTACATAGTTGAATGATACTTATGGAAAACAAAGATATAAACTGCATATGAGTTTATTTAAATGGGTTTCGTTTAGTGCTTAAGAATTCTTACTATCCTTAATTACTTTCCCGTTGATTGTCCTCTGTTTTTCACAATGTGATATATGTCCATGACTTAATACGTGATTTTGTATATACGTATCCAGTCATAATTTAAAGATATTTTTTTATCATACCATGGTGTCATCTGACAGATTTAATCTATCTACTATCCAAATGATAGACAGTCAAATTGTTTCGATCTCTTTTCCTTGGCAAGGAATACTGCACAGTAAATAACCTTGGACACATCCCCATATGGAGTTTTCTAGAATGACTGCCAACCTTCAAATCTTACCAGCCGTGAGATTCATATTCAACTAACATTTGGCATATTCCAGCTTTTTTATTATTGCCAGTCCAATACACAACACTGTTTCTTTTTATTATTCTCATTTGCTTTCTGCTGCATAGTAACATTATGAATACTTTCCATATAACCATAAGCTCTAATGATTTATTTTGTATTTTATTTTGTTTTGGCTACTTTTTCTAGTTTTATTTTGTGATTCTTTCCTTACTGATTTAGATAGCTTTTTTGCCTATCCACATAAGAATCCTTGATATTAATCAATAATTATAGGAAGCATGCTATATCTTGTAACATTTTAATATTGAAAATGAAAAAGAATAAATGTCTCAATTGATTTTGAGTAATATTTTGACATAACTATCACTTTGTACATTATTTATATCTCTTAAAAATCTTATTTTTCTTTTGAGGTAAGACAGTTATTTCATGATTTTATTAGTTATATACTGTTTTTAGGTCACAACACTGTTTTTTTTTTGGTATGATAAAGTAATATCCTAGCCCCTTACACTAAGCTTTCTGATATTATTCCATATAAAAAAATGACTATGCCTATCTTAGAATATCATACAGTCTCTCTTGATGTCTAGCATGTTGTGTGTGCTTTAGTTCTCTGCTACATTGTTTGTTTAATTTTTATTATATATTTTGAATTTTCATTTTATGTTTTACCATATAATTTGCTACAACAGAATGCCAAGGTTTTACTTCACTTCCACAGGCTGATTGAGTTTTATCACTGCTATTTATTAAGCCATCTTCTTAAATATTAAATTTTTCTATCTTGCTCAAATAAAACAATAAGCTTCTTTTTCTCCTTCATATATTTGTCTACAGTTTCAGTTATGAAACGATACTAGAATCAACCACGACCTTCTTTTCCTATTCCTGGTGGTAAATGATTGGTGAAAAAAAAATGTTTCTTTAAGCATGACATGTCTGTTTAATCCAAAGAGTAGATAGCAACTTCGACACAAGTAAGAAGTTTCTGTACACCTGCTAAGCCTTAGCAGCAAAAATGGGTAGTATACTTAATTTGGTTATTATATTTTCTCCAATATTGCCAAAGTAGTGAGGTTTATCATGAGTCTGGTAAGATTCTAGATTATATTTTCATTATATGTGTGTGGTATTATTGATATCTTATCATTCTAAAAATAATATTCTCAATTAAATTTTTTATAAAATGCATTGATGGATTTAATCACAGAAAATCTGGTTATCTATTTATCACACATATTCTTCAGTGAAGTGGAACGATTGTTTTTCTGTTCTCTCTCTCTCTCTCTCTCTCTCTCTGTCTGTCTCTCTTTTCCTCTCCTTTCTTCATTTTTCTTCCTTCTAAATTATTGGTTTATAAAACATGATTCTAAGAACTTGTTCAGTTATAAGCATTTTTGACTATGGTATTTTCTTTTGTTATTACCATACCTCAAAACTTTAATAAAATTATCACATGTCTCCCTTCACGTCTTTAGCATCGTCTCAGAAGCAGTAGATAGAGTATAAGAAGCAGAGCAAGTTGATGAAACCATTTCATTGGTCAAAACAGGACATTTGAACATACAAATTCACAGCAGTTATGTACGAATGTAGGGCATCTGAACAGGACAAAACCAGGAAAAAGAAATCACATCAAAAAAAAAGATAATACAGTGTGATCTAAGCCTAAGTTAAAGATCTATCAGGAACTGATGGCTACTGAGATAATTATGATTAGTTGTCTTCAGTTATGTGGGTACTTTGAAGCTACTTACACCCTTGAAACTGTTGTACATCTATGGATATACGTGCAACACTAAATGAACTCAGTAAGTTTTTAAAAGGAACACATTTTAAAAAAAATATATAATCAAATGAGATAATAAAGAATTGGGGGTAGCACTGAATTTCATCAAAATATTAAATGTGTATGGCATTCTAAAAATGAATTAAAAAACATAAAATTTATTTAAAATATATCTTAAAGCAATCTAAATTGAAGATCTACACAGAGATTTAGTGTGTATTTTATATTTTCTACAGTAGTTTTAAGATGTTTATTTGGTTCTAAAATATCTTTTTCAAAATGATATCTTTATGTGCCTTTTTTCTGAGAGTATGCTTGTGAACCATAGGTATTTGAGTGCTAAAGGACCCCAGAAGAAGTCATAGAATCCCCTACCACTGGAGTTACAGGTCTTTGTGAATGTCACAACATGAGTGAAGAGAAGGGATCCTGAGTTAAGAGGAGGAAATGGACTTAACTGCTGAGCTATTTCTCCACTCTTAGAGTGTTTAGTTTTATCACATATATATTTTATAAAAGTTTTGTCACATTTATAAATGTGACACAATTATAAACGCATTATATTTACCACTTTCAACAAATTTTGCCTATTTTCATGACCTATATCTAGGTAGCCTATACCTACATATATGTTGATTCATGAAAATCAATTTTATCCTTATCATATACTAACTAATCTCAATATATAACCTAAATGTTATTTTTCTACAAATTTACTGTCATTATATTAATCAAGAGAAATATATGAAGCATCTACTTACCAGGAAATATTACATGACATGCTAGGGTACAAATTTATAAAATCTTATCTTAATGGTATATTGAATCTGAAAATTTACATCTAATGGACTTTTAACATGGTACCTAAAGGCAAAAGAAATAAATGTAAATCATGGTAAGAACTATTAAACATACATATTAGTATAAAGAATAGATTGAGAATAAAACTAAAATTTTATCAATCAATTGTGGGGCAGTGACCTGTGACAGACAGACTGGCACCTAGTTAAGCATAGGCGTAAACTCTGGGTGACCAGAATCCACAAGCGACTGGAAATGATAAGCCAATGCTCCTGGCAGTCTTTTGGCTCCAGTCCCAGTAAAGTACCACCCCTCCTCAGGTAGAGGCGTAGCCATGACCCAGGTAGAGGCGTGGCCACCCAGCCCAAGCCATCCCCATGTTAATGAGACACCTAGAGGCTTAGCTATGTCCCTTCCCAGTTACTATATCTGCCTTGCCTCTCCCAGAGGTACAGGAGTACAATTCTATCCATGCCACTCTCTACACGATGAAAATAAACATTTTAGAACTATGGACTGTCTCTTCATCTGGACCCACCGTGGGAAGCAAGGGATCTGGCCCTCGATTAAGGTGCTGTGTCTAATCTCTCACGGAGGGCTTCTCAGTGCTCCCAGACAGTACCCGTTCACCCATGCCTAAGCAGCTAGCCTGGCACCCTAAGCAGCTGAAAGCCAGTCCTGGCGGAAACCCCAGCTGCGCTCTGACTAGCCTGTCTCAGGCTCCCTGTGGCAACTGCTGTGCCCCTGGCTAGAGAATCCATGGAATTCCCCGGGAATGGCCCCATCCCCCACCCACGGGCCCTGCCCACAAAGGCTTCCCACAGCCCCCACCTGCCTTTCAGACTGTGTGGGAAGATGCAAGGCCACTTCTCACATGTCTCCTGTACCACCAAGAGCCACAGGGTCCGGGACAGACACGTGGGGCTTCTTTCCACCGAGCCAGGTTTGTTCCCACAATCAATATAGTCAAAAATCTACTAAAAAGAAAGAAGGGATAAAAGAACATTGGAACATTGGTAATACTACTTCTTTTGTAGTTCTTGAAAAAGTTAGGCTAAATGCAAAGAGACCACTAAAGAAGTTAAGTATATGTAAAATTAAAATGTGTAACATATTTTGATACCTATGTTTTTGCTGTTTTTTGATAGTCATGAAACTTATTGCCTATGTATCACTTATTTCTGAATGAGGTAAATGTCTGTCTGAGAAGAATAATCTCCCTATCAGATATTATATCTTTGCCAGGTCAATATGTAGCCCAAGGACAGAATAACAGCATAACATCAGTATGTAAATCAGTAATAGAAAGAATCCATGTTCAATATTACCTCCAGAATTCTCTGTGTTTAAAGACACACACACACTATTTTATCATGTACAGTACAATTACTTTCTTGATATAATCTGCCATCAGATATACTTTATGTCATAATTTTGGTTTACCTCTTTTGGATAGAGTGGCCGGGGACAAAAACATTGTATTAAGTGATAAACAAGACGCACTTTGCCTATCCTTGACTATATAAACTTTTGAAAATTTTCAGAACCTAACTTTCTCATTAATAAAGTAGAAAAAAATCTAATAAGATACAGAAAAGATGTGGATACTGATGAGATCATAATCAGAAGATATTTAATGATATAGCTTTATTTTTACAAAAATAAAGAAAAAATATCCAGGCCATCCTTGTGTGCTTGTTGATGTTCTTTGATTAATTTTTTACTGTCTTTAAGAAAACTTATACCAAGTAAGGAATCCAGCTGCTTCCTTTAATAAGTAAGTTTGAGTGATGTTTTAAAATTAAATGGTTGCTAAGGCTTTGTGATATATTATTTGCTTGCTTTTATTTTTCTCTAGCACTTTAAAATAATATGCAAATTTTCTTTGAAGATCTTTAAAGAACAATTCAAAATTAGTAATTTTGATGAACACATGTTAGGAAGAAACATATTCTGAAAAGGAAAAGTGAAGTGCAGCTTATTTTGCATTAGAGTAATAAAATGCATAGAAAATACTAATTCAGTCACACACGGCATCATGATGGCAAAATAATTCACAATGAGTGAAATGGAAAATGAACAAATCTACTGTGAGCAATGATTGGAATAGGTAAAACCATAGTCAGTAAAAAAATGCATGCACAGAGATATATGCAAAAATAAAAAAAAAACCATTAAGCCACCATGCATTGATATAAGATATGTCTAAATAAAGAAACCTATAAAAACAATATATAACATTATATGTTATATATATGTTATATATATATATAACCAAATGCCCAGATTCTATATATCACAGAAACAAATAACATTGTATTGTTAACTATAAATATGTATTTCCCACCCTAATAACATATAATGCTGTGGAACTAAGACACACACAAATCTTTAGGAAAGTATCATTACTTTTATGCTGTAGCCTTGTTTTATTTTTATTTGAGTACTGTGAGTTTAGGTCTTCTTGTGAAATTTCAAAAAGATCAAAGAAATGTTAAAGTAGTCTGAAATATAGATTGAGTGATTAACATTTAGGCTCTTCAGGGAAAGCTGACATGGTACTATCTATGTCTGCCACTCACCCTGGGCTAGGAGAATACAGGGGGAAGACCCATGTAGATGCTGTGGATGCAAAAAATACTTGTAGACTTTGGGTAATGATGTTGTGGGACCAGCCCTAATTAAGTGAATGGAGACTTCTTGAGAAATACTATATTTTACCACCAATAACATTAATGAACTTATCAACTGTAAAACTGATATGCAGTTTTTCAGTGCAAAATACATGTTTCACAAACACACACACACACATGCACCTATATGCATATATATACACATATATGCATATATGCATAAGGATATATATATATATATCCTTCTTTGTTTATATTGTTATAGAATATATTTCTTCAAAATATATATGACTATATGTTGAATGCCTAAAAATAAGATGGCACCAATTTGTATCTAATGATGTTTAAACATCCATACGGGGAAAAAGAAAAGATTAGCTAATTGCCTATGCAAGATTTTTAAGCTTATGTAGGAAAATGGTAAAGCCAGAGTAGTTTGCATTTTATAATAATGTTTCTTTAAATTTCCTTTATTTATATTGTCATGGCTTAATTGGATTTTAAAACAGAATTAAATGCATTGTCACTTAAATTCCCAGCATGAGAATCAAAATCCTCATCCTAATTGTTATATTATTTTCTACAAATATTAGATATGATGTCATATTGATAATATAACAACCCATAAGAAAATGTGCAGAATGACAACTTGCATGGGCCTATGAAAGGAGAGAGAGTGAGGCACAGGGTAAGAAAGAGTAAGAATGACCGTGGAGAATGAAAGTATATGATTGCCTCCCTCAATTAGAAATTTAAAAGTACATTCTGTGACTCAGTTTACTGAGAAAATGAGGTTAAATCGTATGATAATCTCATTTAGTATTTAAAGACATGGGTACAATATATGCACATACCCATTTTACAGACAATTGTGTTGAGAAATAGAAGAATAAAGTGGATTTAGATTTCGTTGCCATCAAGTAACAGAAAAGAAATCTTTGAAACAGATGGTCCCAACCATAGGACTGATGCTTACTAAACCACTATTTGTAAAGACCATTGTGTTTTAGTTTTAGACAAATAGAAGTTAGGCAGTCTGGTGTCACTGATGTACATTCTCTTATTTTGGGGATGTTGGTATCTTGTATCATTTCCTAAGATACAGCCATCACAAAGCGATGTAGAAAAGGCAAAATAGAAGAGAGGATATTTTTAAAGTATGGAATTTAATTTGCGATCATTCTTTGAAAGAAGAAAATGGAGCTCAAATACAGGTGTGAGAGCACTGCCACCCTGTTTGATGAAGCTGTGTTCTTAATCAAGAGAGCTTAGAGAGCTGTTAAACCACAGGCCAGTTGGAACACAGTCTGAGCAGGTGCACAGGAAAATGGCCTGAAAATGTGCATGGCTCAGTTTAGAAGTTTTTGATGAGCCTGAAGACAGGTTCTTTCCAAAGTAGATTTTCTGACTCACACTCCTTTGCTGCTCTAGTTCGCCTTGGGCAGGGAACTGCAAATGGCACAGAGGAAAGTCATGGCTTGAACCAGCCTCATTTCATTTGCTTACCAATTACACTGGATAACATCTTGGAAGGATAAAAAGCATTTTCATCAATGACACACTTGCTTCGCGTGCACCCTTGTAATCTTCTGCGAGTCGTTTCCAGACTATGACAGGATCAGTGCCTAAAACTAAATTAAAAAATGGCTTCCTCTCTTCAAAAGAAAATACATGTCTAGGTCAACATATTATCACTCTAAATCAGGAAATTAGAGTGCTTGTAGAGGTACTTCAATTCAGGCTTTTGAAAAGGGAGTAATGTTCCTTTGTTGTCAGAGATACTCTCTGACTCCTAAAGGCTTAAAATAGAATATTATTCATCCCGTTTCCTGTCTTTGATTTTACCAGCAATAACAATTCTCCCAGACTCATCAGACACTGAAGAGAAAGACAGAGAGACAGAGAGACAAAGAGAGTCTTAAAGGAAATATAGAAGTGTTGGCAAATGTTAGTTACAAAAAGAGAAAGAAAAACGAAATGGATCAAATTATTAACTTTACTTTTTAAAAATGTATTTAAACAATTTCCTGAAAAACAATGAATTCCCTACCTTATTATCAAACTGCCTGAACCTGTCAGCTTCAGAATAATAGCATGGAGATTTATATGATTTATTAAGATTAGGCCTTAGCTGGCTACCTCTTAGCTAGTTCATCTCACTTGAATTAACAGGAATATTTTATTCCATGCTCTGCCCTGTGGACAGTTATCTCTCTCAGACACAATCAGTGCCAATACCTTTTCCAACTCTGTGTCCAGCTGGCAAATGCTGTGCCTCTCAACCCTTCCCATAGTTCCTATCTTTGCCTGGATGTCCTGCCTTATTTCTCCTGTCCTGCTATAGGCTGTCAGCTCTTTATTAGACCAATCAGAAGGTGATGAAGAGTAATTTTTACAAAATACGATCCAGGTGCTGAGCAAATAGAGTAACAATACCAAAGTCCAGACTGTACACAGCTCTCTGAAGGCACAAAAATGATTATTTGAATAATACAAAGACAACCTTTAAAAGGTGCACAGGATTATCCCAACACTACACCCAAAATTAAAACAACCAATATATTTTGGAAGACACAAATTACTTAGGAATCACCACATATCATGAAAAAGGGATTCTTTTGGAACTATTTAATTAGTTTTTGAAGTGGCTTATTGTTTATACAAGAAACACCTGGAAAATCAGGACTTTTCCTCTGTAACTTCGTCATTATTGCCAGTTTTCACACCCTCATTATGTTATATTTTAAATAATATAAATGAGTCCATGAATACCTCACAGATGCCTGAAGCAATATATCATGATTATTTCACTCAGCTCACAGGAGTTAGTTAAGGGGTTTGAATCTTGAAGCCAGCAAGAAAGCAATTAAAACTTACTGTGGACACTGAATTAGCTTCCAGCTTAAAACATTGTTTGGGTTCCAGGATCCTTGTCTGTGATTTGGAACTTTCAAAACTTCCAGCATTCTGGTACTGAACAAATCTCATACAAATTTGGTCGTTCTGAAATTATTTACCTTTCCTTACTTCACAATAACTAGGGCTGTTCAATGTTCTTACCGTGTAACTTGATAAGAATTGACTGACCACCTTTTCATGAACACACGAACAACCCCATTCATTTCTAAGTATGCTATGTGGCCACACTGGAATTCTTGATTTGTCTTAGCTGAATTTCTTTTAGCTCTAAGTTTGTATATTAAGTTGTTCATTCTCCTTGGGGAATGGGACCCTGTGTGTCTTAATATCAATATCCACTTCTTTCCCTCTCTTCTAGACCTCCTTTCCTGCCTTGCTGAGTTTTACTCATCTTCCCCTTCTCTCCCCTCCCTCTCCTTCTCTTTCTTCCCTGCCTTTGGCTTCACCTATTGTGCCCAAGGCCACTTTTCAATAACACAAGTATAGTTTTATTTTTCATCATGCTTCATTATGTTTTATTTAGTTTCTGCTCCTTTGAAATGATTAAGTTGACATTTAAATTTGACTATTTCTTCTGCAAAGTGTAACTGGTTGGTATAAATCTCTGGAATTTCTTTTCTTTCCTGTAATTTCTCTCTCCATATAGATATTTTCATGTACAAGCATCATTTTCTTTTGCTTTCTCTGTTTTGTCTGGGCTCATTGAGCATCTTAAGAAGCCATATTCCAATTTCTTTTCTTGGCAGTATATAGATTTGCTTTTCTTTGGTTCATTTCTACAATTGTATAATGTTTCCTATATTTGCTTACATTTCTTGTTTTTATTTTGTTTTTCAAGTGTAGAAAGGAGTTAGGATTTGTTTGGAATTGGGAAAAATGGCCAGTTTTCCTATATTTAAGTATATGCTTCCGAAATATTAGATTTTTTAAATGAGTCTGTCATTTATCAGACATTAATTATCTGTAAGTTGTTCATATGCACAGTTTTCTTTCTCATTAGAAACAGAGAATCTCACATTTCAGGTATTTTGTGATGCCTCTTTCCCTTTGCTTTTTCTTATATCAATAGTTTTATTTGCCAATATTTTAAACAAAAATCTCATAAGCAAATATTTAATTATAAAAATTGTTTTATTTTAACTACTATTTCAAAAAAATTTTCACTCTTTTGTCTATTCTCTCTATATTAGTATGTGTATATGTATGTATATGTAAATGTGTGTATATGTATATATAATTTTTATAAATTATATTAATGCATATATAAATATTGTATCTAGTTTATAAATATATGTGCATACATAAACAGATAAAACACATCAAGGACCACTTTGGTAGCATGAAAATCATACAAATGTCAAATCCTTTCTTTTTATTTACCCTAACTAATCTTGGCAGTTTGGACATACTATAGTCTGTAAGATTCCAGTTTCAAATATAACAAAGTTTGGTTTCTGTCTTTTTAAAAATGTGTAAATGGTTTAATCATATTATTATAAGAGTAAAAACAGAATATATCAACTGCCTGAAATCAAATTATATTTTTCTTTACCCACTAGCAATGTTTGATTTTATTGCAAATAGATTTTGCAGAGCCTATTGTGTCTCTGGTGGGGACAAAATGACATGGTTCCGGGTCCTGTGAGAGGGTCCCTGTGTGAGCCTCCACAAGTGTTGATGGCTGCTCTGTACATTACATACAAGCATAAAGCTTGTTTGTATAATAATGTACATATTTTCACATTCCTCTGAGGAATGTCCTCCCTGTTAAAGTAAATGACTCCAGGAGAATTAGAAACATCAGGAGTCCAGGAATCTAGGGCATGGCTATGTCTCCTCAAAATGGTAAATGCTGGGATCTTCAGGACAGCCCTTAAGGGTATGGAAAAGAACACTAAGTAGATGATGTCAAAAATATATAATTTCTCAACTATGCAAAATATAAGGATGCAATAGAGTTATGAGTGCCTTCATGAATCTAAAGAAACAAAGGCAGCTACACTATAAGCCAGCTTGTCAGAAAGATACTAATGCAGGCAGATTCCTGAATTCAAGGTCAGCCTGCTGCTGAGTGAGTTTAGGCTTAGGTGTGGTAGAAATGGTAATTTCAGGAACTAATCCCACCCAACTAGTTTATCTTCGGTGCCTAACAGAGGCTGGCGATCTCTTTAATTCTTTTGCAGTGTTGTAAGAAAAGGTGCTTGCTGTTTCATAGAAATCAAAGGGCTGGGTGTCACAGGGTATGATTCTTAAGATAAACAAAACTTAGAGTAAACAACTGGATTGATACGTAAAATAAAAGATAGGACCTGTGTTCTGTAGGAGGTGAGCTATTCCGAGAATTTCTTAAGATAAAAAGAGAGAACTGGTTGTGGAACTTACACACACATGCACACTCAAACACACACACACAAGCAAGACATGAATAGAGAGATCTCTTAGAATAGCAAGCAGAACACAGGTTGTCAGCTTAGATTCACAATTTGACATATCAGTGAATCCTTCTCCATTCTGAGGCTAGTCCCTGGCAAGATTGTTTTCATACAGTCTATTCTGATTATGTTTCACTTCTTCCTACTTTTCGGGAATCCTTTTCACCTCCCTTCCCATTCAAATCCATCTCTTTTCTGTTTCTTGTTAGAAAACAAACAGGTATCAAAAGATTAATAATAGAGTGAAATGAAACAGAAACAAACAAACTGGAATAGGAAAAAAACAAACAATCAGTAGAAAAGAAGCTAATAAAAAAGCACAAGAAATATATAGAGACCCATTGATTCACTTGTTGATACACAGGAAACCCCTTCAACACAGAAAAGAGCCATAGTAAATGAAAGCTAAGGACCCATAAGAGGGAAAAAAATCTCTGAAAGCATTATAAGACAAAGAACCTCAAAAGATGCCTTTGAGTTTGTTTTGTGTGCGTCACTGAGTAATGTGCATTGACCTGAGCTTAACTGGTCACTCACTACAAATCCTTGAAATGATTTTAGTTTTCTTTGCGGGGGTGTGGGGAAACTATGGCATTTGTGATGATGCAATGACAATGAGGACTTTGTTCATAGTAGGCAAATACTCTACCATGAGTCACATATTCAAGACCTCCAAATTGTTGCAGAAGGCACATGCTGTAACTGTGTTCAAAAGAGTTTATTTGTAAGAATCCTGAGTAAGGATAAAGGGATATCAATTCTTTCTGGCATAATATTTGTAACTGACAAGCAAAGCAAGAATACATGAATAGGACACTGATGTTAGATCCCTCAGAATAAGCTGGCAATATTTTTGAAATGCAGGATTGTGTATAAGTTACTAAAGAATTAAGGGTCACATTGAACTTTACTACTTTAAATTACAAAGAGTCACCAGAAACTATTTGTTTTCAACTTGTAAATAACAAAAGTTAATTTACTTAGGTGAAAATAAGAACTTGGTTTTCTTCCTTGGTTATTAAATGCTTTCTCATTAATATTTTGTTTCTTCTCACTTTTCAATTTGCTATTAACATATGTCTCAAGGACATGCATTTTTAAAAAAATAAAGCTAACAGAAGTAGAATATCATAAATAATGTCTCATTAATCAATGTCTGAAAGCCATGCTTCCCCAAGACATTAGCTTAAGGCAAATCTCAGATATTCTTATTATTTTTATGTTAAATATTAAAGAAGATAAGTCTAGAACCCAAGGATTCAAAATCATATTACTCTTATTAAATTTTCAATATCACAAATATATTTGATATTCATTTAGTACTTCATATTTAATTTTTCTTAATTGTCTGATACATAGTCTTCTAAAACATGTCATGGTTTTATAATAAATATGAATCCATGCTATGTGATCACATGTTGTACTTTGTTTTGTATCTCTGTAAAATCTCTTTTAAACAATAAGCAGTTTTTTTCTCTTCTTTGTTTTCTTGTCAAGTTACATGTTTAACAAAATTAGATCATTTTTCCTGCAAAGTTAAATACATTTTAGATACCAGGGATTTTATTTTTTTCCTCAGAATGTTTTTCTCCCACTCCTGACTGACTATGTAACACATTAGCATAATCTGTAGTCTTTGATTCAGTCCAGCTGGATGACATTTTGTGGAGAAGAGAAGATAATACACATTGCAGTGATGATCTGAATGCCCATCAGGAAACACGAGACACAGTTATCACTTTGAAATTTAGTAGTCACTGTAAAGATCACTTGTAAAGTAAATAATGTACAATTTAAATATTGTTTCAATATATAACAAAATATAGTTAAAAATAGCATCTGTTTGTCTTTTTGACACTGATACTAATTTTATCTAAGATATAGATTCTCCTTTATCTTCCCTAATAACTTCAATGTAAATAAAGTTACCTATCATTAAAATCTTACTTATTTTAATTGGCATATTCCATACTAAAATGTAGGCCATAAAATTTAAAGTTTATTATGTGCATATTGTGATGTGTAGTTTTATGTCAAGTTAATATAAGATAGAGTACTTAGAGAAGGAGAAGCCTCAGTTTAGAAAAGGCCTCCATTAAATGGCTGTAGACAAGCCTGTAGAACATTTTTTCCATTTATTTATTTATTCATCCTGAAAGCTTACCTTTCTTCTGGTCTCCCATCCCACATAGTCCCTCCTAGCATCCCCTCCCCTTCTCTGAGAGGGTAGAGTCCTCCATGGGTATCCCTCACCCTGGCAAATCAAGTCTCAGCAGGGCTAGGCACATCCTTTCCAACTAAGGCCTGACAAGGAAGCCCAGTTAGAAGAAGGGATTTCACAGACAAACAATAGCTTTAGGGATAGCCTGGGCTCCAGGTGCAGTGGCCCACATGAAGACAGCTGCAAATCTGCTGGCTTTGTCGGGGTAGGGGTAGGTCCAGCCTGTGTATGCTGGTTGATGATTCAGTTGCTGAAAGCCCCCAAGGGTCAGGTTATTAGACTCTGTTAGTCTTCCTGTGAAGTTCCTATCCCCTTTGAAGCCCTCAATATTCACCCAGCTCTTCTCTATGAATCTAGAAACCTTATTAGGCTCCATCTAGTGTTTGGCTGTGGTTCTCTGCATATCTTTCAGTCACCATTCAGTTGAGCATTCCAGGGTACAGTTATGTTAGGCTCCTGTCTGCAAACAAACATCATTAACATGTCAAGGATTGATGCTTGCCAATAGGATGGGTCTCAAGTTGGGCCAACTATTGGTTGGCCATTCCCTCAGTCTCTGCTCCACCTTTGTCTCTGCATTTCTAGTAGAAAGTACAAATTTGGGGTTGATAGTTTTATGGCTGGGTTGCTCTTGTCACTCTACTCAGAGTCCTACCTGGCAAGAGGAACTGGCCTCTTCATATTCTATGTCCCCGCTGCTATGCATCTCACCAAAGTCACCCACTGACTCCTAGGAGCCTTCCATTTCCCATGTCTTTGGCACATCCTATAGATATTCCCCACCTTTCACCCCAGAGAAGCCATAAATTTTCATTCATTCTTGGCCCCCTCTCTTCTCTCTCCCCATAAATGATCCTGATCCTCCCATTTCCCTCCACATCCATCCAGTGTCCTACCTCCATCTACCCTCTATGACTATTTCATTCCTGCTTCTAAGTGAGAATCAAGCATCCTCACTTGCACCATCCATCTTGTTTAGCTTCTTTGACTCTGTGGAATATATCAAGTGTATCCTGTACTTTATGGCTAATATCAACTTATCGGTGAATACATGCCATGCATGCATGTCCTTTTGGGTCTGGATTACTTCACTCAGGATGATATTTTCCACTTCTATCCATTTGCCTGCAAAATTCATGATGTGCTTGTTTTTAATAGCTGAATAGTATTCCATTGTATAAATGAACCACATTTTCTGTATCTATTCTTTGGTTGGGGGACATCTGGGTTGTTTCTGGCTATTACCAATAAAGCTACTAGGAATATAGTGAAGCATATGTTTTTGTGGTATGGTGGAGTATCATTTGGATATATGCACAGGCGAGGAATATCTGCATCTTCAGGTAGAACTATTTCCAATTATTTTAGAAACCATCAGATTGATTTTCAGAGTAGCTGTACATGTTTGCACTCCCACCAGCAATAGCAAGTGTTCCCCTTTCTTCACATCCTTGCCAGCATGTGTTTTTCCCTTGAGTGTTGATCTTACCCATTCTGATGGGTGTAAAATGGAATTTCAGGAATGATTTTATATGTATTTCCTAATGGCTAGGGATGTTGAACATTTCTTAAGTATTTCTTAACAATTAGAGATTACTCTGTTGAAAATTCTGTTTAGCTCTGTACCCAATTTTTTAATTGGATTGTTCAGTTTGTTGGTGTCTACCTTCTTGAGTTCTTTATAAATTTTGGATATTAATCCTCTATCAGATGTAGCATTATTGAAGATCTTTTTCCAATCTGAAGACTGCCCTTTGTCCCACTGACAGCAGTGTCCTTTTCTTTGTAGAAGCTTTTCAGTTACATGAGGTCCTATTACCTACTGTTGACTTTTTAGCCTAAGCTATTGGTGTTCTGTCCAGGAAATTGTCTCCTGTACCACTGTGTTCAAAGCTATTTTCTGCTTCTTCTTGTATTAGATTTATTATATCTAGTATTTTGTTGATGTCTTTGATCCACATGGACTTGATTTTTATGCAGGGTGTTAAATATGGCTCTATTTGCATTCTTCTACATGCAGACATCCAGTTAGACCAGAACCGTTTTTTGAATATGATTTCTTTTTCCATTGTATGGTTTTGGCTTCTGTTTTAGTTAGAGTTTTACTGCTCTCTACACACTCAATGACCAAGGCAACTACTTAATTAGAACTAGCTTATAGATTCAGAGTTCAGTCCATTATCATCAAGGTGGGAGAACGGCAGCATCCAGGCAGACGGGGTACAAGAGGATCTGAGAGTTATACATCTTTATCTGAAGGCAGAAAGAAGATTGGATTCCAGGCAGTTAGGAAGAGGGTCTTAAAACCCACACCCACAGTAACACACTTCTTCCAACAAGGCCACACCCCTTTCAAAAAGGCCATAATTCCAAATAGTGCTACACCCTGGGCCAAGCTTAATCAAATCACCACTATAGCTTTGCTAAAATAAAGTGGCCATGGCCTTGTTTGTGTGTGTGTGTGTGTGTGTGTGTGTGTGTGTGTGTGTGTAGAGGAGGGTTATTTCAGGGTCTTTATTTTGATTCCATTCATCCACCTGTCTGATCCTATTCTAGTATCATGCAGTTTTTATCACTATTAGTCTGAAGTATATCTTGAGATCAGTGATTCCTCCAGAAGTTCATTTATTGTTCAGGATTGTTTTAGCTATCCTGTGTATTTTGTTTATCCATATGAAGTTAAGAATTACTCTCTCAAGGTCTGTAAAATACTATGTCAGAATTTTGATGAGAATTGAGTTGAATCTGTAGATTGCTTTTCCTAAGATGTTCATTTTCACTGTTAATCCTACAGAACCACAAGCATAGGAGATCTTTCTATCCTCTGATATCTTCTTCAATTTCTTTCATTAATAACTTTAAGTTCTTGCCATACAGGTATTGTGCTTGGTGGGTAGAGTTACACCATGATATTTGTGAAGGATATTGTTTCCCTAATTTCTTATTTAGCCTATTGTCCGTTTGTATAAAGGGAGGACTTATCTGCAGATGATATGATAGTATACATAAGTGACCACCCAATATTGTACTAGAGAAGCCCTATAGCTAATAAACACCTTCAGCAAAGTGGCTGGATACAAAATTAACTCAAAGAAATCTGTAGAACGTCTTTTAATTAGTGACGGATTGAGAAGGACCTAATCCACTTTTGATGGAGTCAGCATTGGGCGGGTAATCTTGCATTCTATTTGAAAGCAGACTGAACATGTCTTCAAGAACAAGCCTGTACACAGCACTTCTCAGTGGCCTCTGAATTAGCACCTGTCTAGAGAATTACAGGACATATAGTGATATTTTTGAAATTTAGTTGTCACTGCTTGAATTTCTGTCCTGACTTCCTTCAATGAGGCACAATGATGTGAAAATGTAAGTCAAATAAATGTAAGCCAAACCCTTCCCTCTTCAAATTTCTATTTGTCCTGGTGTTTCAACACAGCAATAGGAAGCCTAAGTAAGGCATATACCTTGCATTATAAGAACATCAGTGTGTTAGCAAACCTTTGACCTCAAGCTCTGATTTTCGGTTCTTATTCATTCAAACAATGTTTTTCCTACCTTTGTCCTACTGTTATCTGGAACCATACTGCTCTACAAGAGAAATCTGAAACTTGTCGCTGTTCCTTAATTGTAAAACTCTACACAGTAACTGTCCTCTAAACGTTGCCCCACTTGTCTAGTAGTCCAGGCTTCTGGGAACAAATTATTCTACTTTGGACTTCTTTGGCATCAGTTCTTGTTTAATGGAAATGTATGATGCAACTGCAGTGTACCAAACTCTAAGCAGTTTTAAAAATATAGAAGAATCCCATTTCATACCATATGTGTACAATTAATGTGTCCACTAAAGTAATTAAACTGTAAAAAGATCCATACATGACAGTGCAAAGCTCTATTCTAGCACTAGAGAAGATAAGGTAGAAAGAACATGAGATGTCACCTGGGATGCTAAGTGAGAATACCAATAACCAAAACAGAAAAAGAAACTAAAGAGAAAAGGCTATGTATTAACCCACAGTTCAAAAGTCTAGAGTTAATGGAAGCTTGTCAAACTGGACAGCACTTGCATGTCAAGACTCCTTGTTACCCTGCTATTCTTACAAAATATCTATTCATCTTCTGTCAAATAAATTAATGCAACGTGAAACTTACAATACAGATCTTCATTTATATTTCTCTTTAACAGGGTAGAGACATCTTTACCAGACGTCATCAGATTTTGATTACATTCCATTAATGAAGATGAAGTTTTTCCCCATGTTAAGCTAGTTACTATCCAAAAATGATTGAAGTTAGAAAAATCACAGTCTTTTATCTGGACCAAGCCTACTGTTGGTAATCATTAGTGAGGTGAGATATCTCACAGAAAGGAATATGTAACAGTTTTTCAACATCTAAGCACCTTTGTTCCAGACATCACATATTATTTACAGGATTTTCCCTTGATAAGACACATTAGAGATCAATAAAGATTGGTACACAAAGTTAGTATTACTTAATATAAATATATATATATATATATATATATATATATATTTGATTCTTGTTAGTTGATTGCTTGTTATATGCACAATAAATATAATATGCATATCTTAGATGACAGTTTGAACATATAAGTTTGAACTGTTTCATAACAATACAGTAATCAGCTAAAGCTTCAAACAGAAGAATGAAAACAGTAAGCTACCCAGTTCTAAATTATATACATATTTAATTATTCTTTAAATATCTTGAATATGTTTTCTGTATTATTAACAAAATTTGGAGCTTTAATATTAGAAAGATTTGAAGTTAAAAACCACATGGAAAGAATGTACTATAACTACATTTTATACACAGTTTCTCTTTTGAAAGTCCCTAAATTTAAACATAATTTAATAAACCTCAATAAGAAATATGATTCTAATCTACTGAATCTTTAGAGTAACATGAGATTGTATTCTAACAGTCTGATACAAAAATTCATTATCTGTACATCATCTTTAATTCTCCATGACCTGTCTCTCATGCTTCGTATTGCATTGTCTCCTTTTCCACAACCAGAGTAAAATATCTTGGTTAGTTCTGCTACCTTCCTCAGTCCTACCCTCCCTTCATTATATAATTCTTCACATGAAGCATCTCTTACTAAAACTGCACACAATGCTTCCTTCCCAGCATTACTAGTAGTGTGCTTTATATAAATTAAAGTGATATAACTTTATTCCCATTTTACAATTTTCAGGACTGTTTTATACTTTTTTAATGAAACTCTGTTTTGATTTTGTGGATGCTACAGTCCTGGAAATGGGGTCCTTAAGCCTGGTGGGTACATTCTACAAAATAAACCTTACACCTGAGACCCAGGCATAATCTTGGAAGAAGAACCAGAAAGATTAAGAACTACAGGGTCAGAAAGTCTGCTGTAAGATTGTTTTCTAGATGTGACAGAGCCCCACCTATGAAATCTTAACAATCTGGCTGTCAAAACAAGAACTAAAAATTACAGTGCCAGTTGAAATGGGAGTTCTGACAGAGGAAATTCCACAGTGCCCAAATCCCATATTAAGAGATACAGGCAATTAACTGCTGTGAAATAAAGAATTAGTTTTTACAAAGATAGAGCACCCTACTTGGTTATCAAACCCCAAATGGTTATCGCTAGAAATATATTTCAACAAGCAACACCAAATTGATTCAGCTTTATATATTATAATATATTATTTATTTTATTTATTTCATATAATAAGAGATAATTAACTTGAGAAGGATTGATAGAATGTAGGAGAGTGGGTGAGAAGAGAGGAAGAGGAAACTTTATAACTGCATTTCAGTTAAAAATTAAAGTAAAGACCTTGGGAGTCAATATTTGTCAACTCCTCTATCAACCTTTGTATTATCATCTTTTCCTTGTTTAATATATCATCAATATTTCAGCCTTTCCAACTCACTTTTCTACCCTTATTTACTCACAAGAGTTCAGCAATCTTATATTCAAGTTTTCATTTGATGTTGAGATTTTGTATCTACAGTGCAAGTCACAATTTCATGTGTCTAATAAGAAGCTTTGATTTTTAGTCTCTTAAGTTTTATTCTTTACTTTTAAATTATCTTTATTGTTGAGTTTATAATATAAACACATTGCCTCCAGGAGCTCCCTGGTATTCTTTTTTCTCTCTTAGAAATTCATGGCTTCCCATACATATGTGTGTGTGTGTGTGTGTGTGTGTGTGTGTGTGTGTGTGTGTGGTGCGTATGTATATAATCACTTTAAATATGCAAATCAAACCTACTTTTACAGTATTCATTCAAACATATGTACTCACGCATACTAGATAATTACTCTACCATGACATATTACAAAGCCTTAATAGTTTTTATATTTAAATATCATATATACCATTATATGCCTTATTAGTCTTTCCTGGGTATTGTAATTTGATTTCGCTATATGTATCTCATTTCCTAAATTCACCATTATTGCCTAAATGAAAAACCAAAGTCCAAATTCACTATCACACCCCTATCTTGAAGAACTGTCTTAAAATATTGAACTGAGCATGGGGACCCCAATGGGGAAGTTAGAGCAAGAACTGTAGGAGCTGAAGGGATTTGCAACCCCATAGGAAGAACAACAATACCAACCAACCAGACCCCCCAAAGCTCCCAGGGACTAAACCACCAACCAAAGAGTACACAGGGGGTACCCATGGTTCCAAGTAGATATGAAGCAGAAGATTGCCTTATCTGGCATCACTGGGAGGGGAGCCCCTTAGTCCTGTAGAGGCTTGATGACCCAGGATAGGAGATTGCTAGGCTGCTGAGGCAGGAGTGGGTGTGTGGATGGGGGAGCACTTTCATAGAGGCAGGGAGGAGGGAAGAGAGGATAGGGAGCTTGTGGAAGGAAAACTGTGAAGTGGGATAACATTTGAAATGTAAATAAGTAAAATAACCAGTAAAAAATATAATAAAATAAAACAAAATAAAATATTGGGATCTCCTGTACCAAAAGATGGACAGTGATTTACTGGGTTTGAAAACACAAACGCATGCTTCAGGGAGATGCAGACATAAAGGCACACATAACAGTCCAGAAGTACTTCTGACATTTTTTTGGTCCAGATTTTTAACCAAAGTAACTTTAATATCAACTGGAATATGATAAGGAGACAGAATTCAGAGTGACACAGAAAGGCGAACATATGACTGACTGACTGAGCATTTTAGATCCATTTTCTACAGCTAATTCACTTTGTTCTTGATTTATCCAGTGAAAGATTTAATCAAAAAATGCAATCATTTAAAATTTGCACATATAACAACATTGCATTTGGGAGAGTAATAGATATGGTAGATCTGTAGAGAGCATGATGATGGTGTTAGGAAGAGAAGACCCTGGAGTCTAAGGGGAAAATTTTGAAGCTGCATTTTAATAGGTGCTTAGAATTGGCTTAAGCTGTTCTTGACCTGATTTAAATTTTAAATTAGAGTGTTATCTTGGCTGTTCCTTTTCCCTCTGTTTAGATTATTTCCAGAAATATTGGCATCCTAATACAGAAGAAACCTTGCCCTGGAAATGCCATGGGTAATATCATTACAGTTTTTGATTTAGACATTTCTATTTCTTGTTTAACTTGGATTTCCTCATGCCATGGTTTTTCTGCAACCCTCATATTCTATGCTCAGTCTTCAAGGCAAGGGCTTACTGTTTATCTCTTATACAGTATGCTCAGTGTCTCAGATTTCATTCATTGCATATTAATGTGTACACCCTAAACATAATCAGAATTATAAATATGCTACTGATTTAACTTATAACACAATGTTGAGAAAAAGAGAATTGAATATATTATCTTAAAAATAAACTACACTAATTCAATATATCCTTGTAAAACATATTTTAACTATTAAAAAATAAGAGCAAGTAAAATAGAAGATGGTCCTTAATAGAACCTTATAACATAATTCAAATTGTTGCCTAAAATGAAAATCTTTTTTTCATTCCTTTACCTCTAAAAAATATATAAACTGTTATAATATATTACGTTTGCATTAGGAACCCAACAATTCTAGATTACATTTAGTTCTTATGAATGGGAAATATTTTTTTTTCCTAAAAGTTTCATAATAAATAGCCTAATACAGGCTTCATTGTTAGGAATCCCAGAGAAAATGTGAGTTACTCATGTCTAGGAATCTACAATCTCTCTGAGAAATAGATTGCTTGCAACTTGTCTTTATAGATAAAAGCAAGGAGGATAATGCCTTCAATTTCTGAACCAAATTATGTCATATTGGTTCATATGGTGAGATAGTTATCTGCTTTAAATTATTACTTTACATTCATAACTTTAGCTATCCAATTACATGCATTTAGTCCTATAATCATCTAAATATGTCTGCTCTTATTAAAATATTCTTATGGAAACTAGACAGATGACTCAGCAATTAAGAAGAGTTTCTATAAGTAGACTGTAGGCAGGTGGGGATGGCAGAAGGAGGGATTTCGTGTGTTGTGGGAGGAGAAAGTGCAGAAAAGACAGCTTAAACGGATGGGGAGCATTTGCAGAGCAAATGAAAACCTAGCATGGAACCTAATGACTTAAATTTCTATCAATATACATACATTGAGGCCAAAGTAAAATAGTTAAAACTAGTAGATTTTACTTTTTATGAATTTATTTATTGTTATATTAGTTTCTTTTTTTCTCTTTTCCCCATCATTAGATATGAGAGAAAGATAAGAGAAAAATAGAGGAGAGAAATCTCTGATTTAAACATTACTTTGTTTCCTCCCTGATCGTAACCAACAACAACCTATCACCCTTGATGACAAAAACCATAGTGCATTAAAAGTAAAAGAAACCATCCACCCCAACTAGGAGATGCAGGTCTTCTTACTACTGCTTCTTGCTGAAATTGGGGCAAAGAATTTTTGCTTGGAATCTAAGAAAAAATAAAATGGTTAGTCTTTTAAAAGCTCGCTGTAGAGTTTGTTGTCCAGTCTCTGTGTGATTGATGCTTTGGGCTAGCCCTTTTGATATTGATTTGCACGCATATTTTGGAGAAATCAGTAACTAAGACAGTCTGTAAGAGTGAGTTACCTGGGGTATTAGTGTGTGTGTGTGTGTGTGTGTGTGAAGGTATTCATGTTTTAGCTGAGAAGAGGTATTTCCCTGGTCACATCTAATTTTTGTAAGCTTTGTTGGTAACCATAATTTCTCATTCCCTGTAGATACATAAGCATATAATATAACTGTTGTAGGTTTCCATTTTAATGTCAGCATAGCTTTGTAGTATATTGGTCGGCCTAGTTCCTCAGTTTTTTTGATAGCCAGCTTCTCTCAGATATGTTGCTCCTCTTTTCTTTTCTTTCCTTTTTTAAAAACCAATATTAAGAAAATTTAGAGTTAACAAAGCATTATTTTGTATGTCCCTGGGGGATTTTGCATGTTTTTTATTTGTTTAATAAGCATCTCCTTTAAAGTATGATTGGCTTTTTCTATTAACTGCTTGTCCTGTGGGATTTTGTTGTATACTAGTAACATGCTTTATATTGGAATATGCAAAGAATTGCTCCATCTTATTGGATACACTGATGGGAACATTATCAGTCTTAATTTGTGCAGGTACCCCATAACTGCCATTATTTCTATTAAGTGAATAATTACACAATCAACCTTTTTAGAAATTAAAGCAGTAGACCATTAAAACCCTGTGCATGTATCAATGGTTTGGTGTACATATTTTTCTTTTTCAAATTCTTCAAAATTAAAAATATCCATCTGCTAGATGACATTTCTTTTTGTACCTAGGGTTACTACATGCAGTTAATGAAGTTTTCTTAACAACAAGGCTATTATCATCATCATCATCATCATCATCATCATCATCATCATCATCATCATAATCATCATTATTTTGTCTTGTTGCCAAGTGATAAAAGATTTTTAAACCATTCCCATTAATATGATGTTTCTCATGAAAGTGGTTAATTTGTAACGTTTAACTTTTGGGAATACTGTAAGAGTCAAATCTGTGGCCAGATCCAATGCTGTAATTCCTTCTATAGCATGTATAATATCAAAAATACTTTGTTTTTCTTTTTTTGCCTGCTTAGTACCTCTGAGCTGACTAAGGGAAGATGGTTCATGTTGTTTGCTATGCGTCCTCAAACTGTTTGGCATCTCTGTTTCCCTAAGGCAAGAGGTTATCTACAATGTCTTTCTTGGACCTATAATCTTTGATCAGTGTTTGCCCTTTCCACAGTGGCTACAATGCCCTGGAATCCTTTGTGGTTTATAGCATCTAGAACATGCTTGTTCTCATCTATGAATACCATATTCTCCAGAGTCAATGTACCTGCATTTTCAGCTCTGAATCTTTTAGCCTTACAATTTCCTTGCAAATGACCACAATTAAAGCTCCCAGAACTTTGATTTTTTGAGACTACTCCAATTTGCTCTGTGATATTGGCATGATGCTCTTGAGAACCAATGTCAGTAATTTTCTTTATCCATTAGTCCATTGTGCTCCTTGTGCTCTCAGTAGTCTGAGTGCTCTCTTACATTCAGTATTTGTATTTACAATTCCCAATATTTTTATCAATGTCTGGTTCCAGGGTCTGATATGGTTCTATTTACAGCTGAACCTAATCTCTCTGCAAGAAGTCAGCAAATGTTTCTTTAAGACCCTGTATTATCTTGGTAAATAAGATGGATCTCATCCCCTCTCCTGCATTGCTCAATCATATCCCAAGCTCTTAAAGCAACAACAGAACATTGCTTAATTACATCATTAGATTGGATTTGTTCTAGTAGGTCAGCATAACACCCTTCACCAAGCAGTTGGTCTTTAGTAACAGTTATCTTGCTTGTTTATTACGTTGTTCTATTTGGGTAGCTTCATGATTCCACTATGATAACCCTTGTAAGTGTTGACCAACCTATAGCACAGCTGACGCAAGTCCCTTTCAATCTTGGAGAATAACGCTATGCTTCATAGCCCAGTTACTTAACATTTCCTTAGTAAGAGAAAGACATACAGAGAATGTACGTCATACAATACAGTAACCTCTTTAAGATGCTTTAAATCTAGCATTTCTACTGAATGCCATGTCAACTCATTTTAAGCATGACTGCCATGGCATATGCTGCACTAGGATTGGGAAGGCTTGAAGGTGCCTGGGTACCCCCAAGCTAATCTTCTGGCAGTGCTCATGGCTGAACTCTACCTGTTGTCCCTGTATCTTCCCATCTATGTGTATCACATAAGTGCTCTGTGCATCTGGCGGTGAAAGTGCATGGATCCGGGCAGAGCTGCAGTTTGCCTTCCAACCTAGTGTGTTTTCTTTTTTCATCCTAAGGTAAATTCCCAACCTCAGACACTAGGCCTGAGCTTTCTTCTCTTCCCAACATCTCTTTTAATTTCTGTACTTCAGCTTCTATCCTCAAACTCTCTAAGTGCATAGCCAGCCAACTCTGCAATTCATTCTACTGCAAGAACGCAGTGATGCTTCTGAATTCTCAGCTTTCCCCTCGATATTTTTAAAAAGGGTATATAAGGAAGACTGTAGAGCAAAATCAGAAATCCCTCTCTGAGCAAGGCAGAAAACCACGCACTGGGAGCATTTTCTCTTTTGCCAATCTCCTTATACAACATTTCCAACCCATCAAAAACCTGTCTTTCCCTCTACATTAAGAGAGGTTACCCATTGTGCCTAAGCTACATTAGGCATCACTTGTATGCTTAGATTTTTCAAAATCTACTTTAATTAGACTTCTCTGACGTTTCAACTTCCTTTCAAGTCCACATCAGAAGGAAGGGGGGAAAGATAGTTAATAGGATAAAGGGGTTTGTAGGCCTGTTTAGAAGCAGTTCTTCAGGGGCCACTCCAATCTTAGTTATCAGGATATCAGTAGTCCATTCCAAAAGCAAACACCAAACATGAATCAGTAGCAGTGGTTTGAATCGGCAGACACCATGAGGCTCCTTTGAATTGACATGAGTCAGCAGAAAAGGCAAGAAGCAACCAGAATACCACGGGAAATTCTTTGGTGCATTTCTCCTTATGAAGTCCCAACAGGCAAAGATCAGTGAAGACCAGTGAAGCATTGCATGGTGAACCAACACAAGAGCCTCATTCACTGTTGGGTTATACTTATACTCACTCCAAACATCATGAGTCCTCTCAAGCGTCTGCTCAGCAAAACATCCTCTCACATTTCTGCCTCAGCAAAACAACCTCTCACATTTCTGCCTCAGCAAAACATCCTCTCATAAAACAGCATCCCATAAAACATCACATGACACAGCTGAGTTTCCAAAGAACCTGGAAATGTCCACTTCATGCTACAGTTTGATGGAATCATCTTTTATGACTTTTCCCTTTTGATGTCTGCTTGGATTATAACTTTTACCTGTCTCTTTGCAGAAACTTTGCTGTCTAATATCTGTCTCAGATATTCCCCTGTTTACAAATGGTATTCAAATGAGGGACAAACTATTGACCATATTTTAATTGTACTATTTTTCTAAAGCCCAGACTCTAAATGCCAGCATTTTGAACCATGAATTTGGCTGGACAGAAACACAAATTACTGAATAATTAATATAATTAATAAAATGTGCTTTTGATCCATATTTTTAAAAGTCATCTGTTATTAGAATAGTAATTATATAGTAATCTATGATGTCTTCTGTCAGGGTTACTTGTGTGTATCTTCTGGGTGAAGAACACAGAAAACAGAGGAAAAAAAAAAGAGAAAAAACATGCTTACAAAAACACAAAGGTGAAAATGGGGTTAATATTTCTGGCTAGATATATGGCTTTTATTTTAATCATACTTTAAATAGTTAAAAGATCATCATTTATAAATATAAACTTTTGAAAAACCAAAACAATCAAGTTTGGAAATATTCACATTTATTTGGTAGTTACTTTTCAAATGCCTTGAATATTTTAATGAATACACTTCAGTCTGTTATAAAAATGTCAAATTAAATGTTTATTATTACCATTTAATTGTAAGAAGTGATTTGTGTACCAAAAAATTTCATGTATCAAACATCAGAAAAATGTCTGCCATTAATAGAATTAGTTTTTATATTTATAATTAAATATTTCAAAATAAAACCAAAATAGTTTTATGTATTTCTGCATCTGGCTATAAATTGTACGTGTCTGATATCACAGTTTTTGTATATGCATGTTATGTACTTAGTAGCCTCATCACTCAGGTTTAATTGCGATTGTAAACATTCTTTTGATTCTGTCACTAAAATTCATTTCATGTCTCACAAATCAAATATTTAGCCATACAAAAAGAAATAATGCTTGACAAGAAATGTCACACAGATATGCCATTAACTGAGACATTATGTAATTCAACCTTGATGAAGGGCTTGATGCAAAATTCATAACTTCCATTTGAGTCAAGCACTTGTATATTCATTTATCAGATAAGTACCACCTTGAACAGGCTGTTTTTTATGGTGATGTTCTCTGACCTATTTCTCATATATTTAAATGATGGTGATAGGAAAATGCGTCTCAAATACATTTATCCCTGGTGACATTTCATAACCAGTTCACTATTGAATGGTTGCTAAGTAGAATGTGAGATGAAACTTTACTGGAAATTAAAAGAAGTAGAATCTAGGATCAGATTTGCATGAAGCTTAATCAAATTTCATCACAGCAGCACCACCTATTGGTGATTGTTTTCAAGGCAAGTGCTAAATAATGTTGCTTGAGTTAACTTATATTTTGAGTTAAGATTCAAATATTTAATAAAAAAGATCATTGATGGAAACAGACCATAGACTCTGATAATATCCTTTGTTGGACAAATTCTACACAAATGATTTTCTTTCCAAATTTTGAGTTTTATGTTTTGAGGGAATTCAGTATTCAACCTCTTTTGCTATTCTATATGTAACTTTCTTTGATTATTTTATTAAACTGTTTTGTTGTACTTAATTATTATATTACGGTGATATGAAGCATTTGAGTATGGAGATCATTTCATGTTCATTTTATTCTTCTATAAATTTGTTACAATGGCTTTGGACTTCTTATTTTCAAAATAGGTAATTTGACATATGATCAGTAATAGAGTATATATTTTGTAAACATGTACATGCTCCATATTCAAATTTATTGGTCATAGTTTTTACTACAAAAGAATAGGTACATTCTAAAGAGGAAAATGGGGGCCTAATTGCTTCTATTAACACAGAGTAGTTCTGGTGATCTTTGTCAGCACAGAGTTAAAACATGAGGAATGGTAATTTTTCTCAGATGCAAATATATAATAAATTACAGTAAAAAAACACTCAGTATTAAGGAGCATAATGGTATGTACGTAAAATAACACAAGAATATTTATTGTTATTTCTAACATAAAAAAGTGATTATAGGCTATTTACATACTGAAAAAAATGAGAAGCTAAATGCCACAAAAATTTATGAAACCCCAAATTGTAATCTAAAAGTTATTAAGTCATAGATGTATTTATTAGGAACTTTTAAACCAATCTATAAAGTAAAATATTGATTATACTTACTTTAATGTGGGTATATTGCTTTCATAATCAACATATTCAACATTCATTTATAGAAATTTACAAATGAAAGAATACTACTTCAATTGGATGCTTGACATTCACTAAAGCATTTTACTTTTGGAGGAAAGGATATAATGGTTTCATTAATGAAAATTAAAATATATTTTAAAGTCTTATGACTAGCTACTTATTAATAAACTAATTTTACAATGTACAAAGCAAGAATTCAAGTGGAATTATCTATATGGCTAACAAGGCCACATGAAGAATGGAGGGTATGAGACTTGCTGTGATTAAAAACAAAATTAAGCATGACTAAAGCCAACTTGAGCAGGTAGGATGTGTTTCGCCTTACCATAATCCAGAGAAGTCAGGACAAGAGATCAAGGTAGGAACACTGAGGCATGGTTTGATCTGGAGGCCTCTGAAGAACACTGCTTATAAGGTTTTGTTATTGTTGTCTGTTTGTTTAATTAACTTGCTTTCTTTGGCAGTTCAGCACCTCCTTATACCTAGGGCTGGTCTCCTCATTTTCACTGATCTCTACATCTTGTCCAGCTGTGCTTTTCTGTGATGTTTCCTTTGCTACAATGATATTCTTTCATGAGTTAACTAAACTTATTTCTGAGAATAAGGGTGGGCCTTTTTATGACATGAATGCTCTCTGGAAATCATCTCATAGAAACAGAGATAAACATGGTTTAGTAATGCACTGGGCATGTTTTAATCTAATCAACTTCAAAGTGAAGATTATCCACCATGGAAATTAAGACAATTATTTCATGTGCTCAATCTTTGAATATTCTCTTCTTTCTTTTTTAATGAGTCAATATGTGTCTACTATTTTTTTTTACTCTGAAAACATTAATTCAAATACTTTTGGCATGAAAAAATTTCACCAAGCACCCTATATAATAAACATCAACTTTCAATTCCCTATAATTTTGAAGCAATTTCCATATGTTATACTATTATTATGTTCTTGTAGGCTAATTGGTAATTATAGCTTAAAATAGGGTGCTTAGAAATATAAGCTACCCTTGAGGAAAAATTATGTGTAATTTTCCTCAATAACATTTCAGTCCATGTAGATATATTAAATTTCTTTTACATGATATAAAGATGGATTTGTCCTTGTGAGTGTATAGGGTTAAAACTGTCAGTAAAAATCATGTGACATGATAAAATGCGTTTTTCTCAGAACGGAAATAATTCTCCTACCTCTTCATCCTCAAAGGTAAGTCAGAGCGATATTGTAACACAAGTATCAGTGAGGAAGAACAGCAAAAGAAAACATCACTATGCTCTGGCTCCTCTTATATGAAACATTGGAATTGTGGTTTATTGTTGCACATGCCCTGTTAATAAGGTCCATTAAAATATAGCTGTGACCCACAATTAAGAACATCGACTTGTTTGGTAGAGTTGGAGCCTTGCAGTATTTCCCTCATCTACTTTATGATACCTATTGTTGCTATCCTTGTCCATTTTTCAGCTCACTTTTGGTGAGCCATGTTGTAAGCCTGTGTTCTGACACTTCTCACAAACACTCTCTCAGAGCAAGCACCCAGATTCTATTTGAGTATTAATAGATTTTTTTCAAGGTTCAAAGTCTAGACAAGTCTAAACTAATTGACTATGTGGGAAAATGATAGTCAGCAAAGTTAGGCAGATTAGGAGAATGCTTGGCCAGTGTGTGATTGGACATCCTGGATCTCTATCTTGTTTGTGTGCATCTGTACCTAGGGTACTTGGTTTCTGTTCTGCTCTACGACCCTTAAAGAGTAGCCTAATCTAATATTGATGGTCTGGAAAATATTGATCCAGAGGTGAATACCACGACATTGTCCTGAGCCAAGCCATTTCCTGTTTCCTCTATAATCTGGCTAGCAGTTCAAGACCAACTTCCTAATTTTAAGATATATCTCTTTTTCAAAAGGTGTATCATAATCAACTCTTTAAAATTGTATTATAAGGCTGACTGTTTAAATTAGTTGGATGTAAAAGCAAAGAGGTCTGCTATTACTATGTAAAAGCTTTCTGACTTACTGACTGTCCTAGTTAGTGCTGTGATGCCATCAAGAAACAAACAAGGCAACTTTTATGAATAAATGATTTAGTTTGGCTTGCTTATATTACAGAGGTTAATTCATTATCATTGTTATGGTTGGGAGCATGGCAGTCTGCAGTTAGTCATGTATATGACTAACTGAGAGTTATACATACTGTACATGGCTGTAGGAAGAGAGACTTTAGACTTGACTTGAGCTTTGGAAACCTCAAAGCCTAACCCCAGTGACACACTTCCTTCAACAAGGCCACACCTACTAATCTTTTCAAATAGTGCCACTTCTTGGTGATCAAACAGTCAAATCTATGAGTCTATAGAGGTCATTCAAACTCTATACTGACCCTGTCTCTTATCCGCTACAAGAGTTACCAGCTCTATCTTTTATTGTTTCTATTCATTAATCAACATACATATCTAGATTTACTATACATTTCTAATCTGAAATAACTCAAAAATTATTTCATCATGGAGTTAAAAACTGTCCTAAATAATCAGTTCAATACAAGTCAATGGTTACATGTTGTATGTGTATAAATTATGGAATAATTAAATCAATTTAGTCAGCATATAGTTCTTGTTATATAGTTATTGTTTAGTAGGATAAAATATTTAAATAAACTATTTTGGTCATTTTGAAATAAGCACATTAGATTATTATGAATTATAATTAATATACTATGTGATTTATTTCAAAACATTTCCCTCCTCCCTCAGACACTTTACAACTTTTGATCAGTATCTTCTCATTTCGTTTTTTGCTTGATCCACTGTCTGCTTCTGGTAACAGTCATTATACTATTTGTTGATAAACTGGTTTGCTTATTGTATATAGTTGGTATTTTAATGATGGTCTTAAGATATTTTGTATTTATTTTAAATCAAAGACAGCAGGTAGCAATAGCCTTTCTGTATTAGCTTATTTCATTTAGCATTATATACACCAAATCAATAAAAATACAGTAAATGACAGAATTTCTACAAATTTAAGGTGACTTCTTTTGTCATGTAAATAATAGTTTATTCATTAATCCCATAATTAGTATATACTTATATTTATTTCATATGTTGTTTATTGTCAAGATGTGATAAATTACCATGAACATAAATATTCATATTTTAGCCAGGTATTTTTAGGGATTTATCTGTTTGCCACAATCTTTCTTTACTCCAATCTAAGTCTGTGAACTAAGACAAATTATAATTGTATTTACTGCTACTTCTGTAGGTATACAAGGAAATAATTAAATATTAGATCAATAGATGCATGCAGAGTTTTAATTTAGATTTTGTTCCATACATTTTCATATTCTGAAGGCTATATGCATTCTGCTGAAGGAAATTATCTGAGATACAAAAATATGTCTATAAAACATATTAGCATAAAATTTCTAGTATTGTAGTTCAAATACTGACATAAAATCTTAAATTTCTCATGAATTATGTCCAGCTTACGATGATATTCACCATCACTCATGTGAGCATAATTTTTATAATTGCCCTGTACTCACTTTTTTATCATGCAGGGCTATGTATCTGAAGCAATTAAAACCAACTGATTCCTAAAACCTTTGTTTATATAGAGTGAAGGCTTCCATTAAGTGGTACCCACAGGCAAATTAAAGAAAGTAATTTAGCTTATTGTAGAATACTCATTCTGTCCAGTAAATTTTTTAGCAAACACATTTATGTAATATTCCTGAAAGCAGCACAAATTTTCATATAAATATAAATATTGAGACCATAGAATGCACTCTTTACTACATGACAAAAAAGGCATAAAGTTTTCTGTCCTCTGAATGACAAAGTGAAATAGTCTCTTAGCAGCCTACCACAGGACCAAAGAAAATGGAACAATATTTACATAGTTATTTAGCTGGAATATTTCCTATTGCTATGATATTACAAATAAGTTACTATTATTTAAGGCACATAGTCTCTAAATGATACATTTGGATCTATCCTTTTTGCACCTTGACTATCATTTAGAAATTGAGTACATACCATGGGACGGTTTTCCAAGATATTTCTCAATTCGTCTTTGACATTTTGTTTTGAAATATTTTCTCTGATTTATCTATAATTAAAGTAAAGACAGTATATTACTATATTCCTCATTTTTGAGTATCCAATAAAGGAGGGTTATCATAATACTGGAACATCCTGGATTTCATAAAGAAAACTAAGCTACCCAGACTTTATAGGTGTTTCTAAGTATCTGTTTCAAAAAGACTGAAAGGTATGGATGGGAAATATGGATAACTTTCCTCCAAAGATATGCTAACAGCTTCCTCTGTGACAGAAGTAGATTGATTTCCATAGCAAGAACTAAATTCCTAACAACTTTTACCATATTTAGGATTTCTAAGATTGACATTCCTTCCATTCATTTATAGATATAGAGTTGATCACAGTAAAGATATAAATGATTAGACACAAACTTAGCAAGTTATACATTTACTGTTTGTAAGTTGTTTTGTTTTCTTAATAACTGAGCAGATCTATTTTTTCTAAATAGAATTTGAATGCAAGTTACATATAAGGATTGTAGCAATTTAAGAATACCTATGTATAGATTTTGTAACCGTCAACTCTGTTTGTTAAATGTTTTAAGTTAATTTTTTCTTATGTGTGTTATAGATTTTGTGTAATTCATATCACTGATATGGTTGATAAGTTAAGATAGGAATGACAAATTTCTCATGAAGGAAAAAATACTACCTTCCATGTAAAAGTGAATCTGTTTTCCTAAAAAGCAATCACTGTAATTCTTTATTCCCTCACCAAGTCTGTTGTTATTGTTTTATTCTTATGTTTATGTATTCTAACTCTATATGTATTACAACTTACATATCATCTTATATCAGGCAAGGTATTGAATGAATGAAATTGTTTCATTGATCTTTTATATAAGATTTTAAATTTACTAAACTAAAATGAGATTACACCCTTTTTCCCTGTCATTTGCTCTTAAGTATATTTGAAAAATATGCAAATGTTACTTATGGCTGTATAAGTATTATTGCTTCAAATCATTATTTTTCTTTTATACTTCCAAGGTCCTACAGCAATTCCATCATACATCCGAGGTAAGAGAGATCCATATAAATGTAAAATGTGCCTAGAATATATACTAGTGTTTGGTAAGGTAAAAAGAAGAATATCATCATATTAAATCATACATTCCACATAATGCAGAATGAGAGTTCACATTGTCTTCCATCAAAATAACAAAATTCACCAAGTGTTGATAATAGTGAGGAGGTATTAGAGCCTTTTCACATTACTAATGGGCATCTATAATCACAGAGTCAATATAAAAGACAGCAAGATAAGTTGTCAAAAATTTAATAACTAAATACCCTTGTGGTTCTAAAACTCTCCTTTAAAGTATATATTTATAGATATTAAAATCAGAATCTCAAATAGATATCTGTATCTTTTTTCTTTATTGGAGATTTAAGTACAATTGTCAAATATGAAAGCAACCCAAGGGGGCAGGAGAGATGGCTCAGCAGTTGAGAGCACCTACTGCTCTTCCAGAGGTACAGAGTTCAATTCCCAGCAACTACATGGTGACTTACAACCATCTGTAATGGGATCTAGTGTGTCTGAAGACACCTACTGTGTACTCATATACACAAATAAGTAAATAAATAGATAAATAAATACAAAAAAGAAAGCAAGCCAAAGGTCCATTGAATGTTGAAGGGATAAAGAAAATTACAAAAACACACATGTGCATAGAAGCAAATCATTAAACACTGAAAAATGCCAATATTTAGAATAACAACACAAATTAAAGTTGAAGAATTTATACTAAGAACAATAAATCAGAGACAGAATGGCAACTAGAAGAGATTTAATCTATATTAGCTATCTAAGACAATCATATTCATGTTTAGTGGATACTGTGGGCTTAAGGCAAGGTGATAGAGGTGACAGGCCCAATAAAGTCTCTGTTATTAAAGATGAATATGTTCCAGAGATCTGCTATCCCTAAATGTACTACAGTTAGCAGTACAAAATTTGCATAATTTTTAAAGAGATACCATGATACGTATTCTTAACAAACACCCACACATACACACACACACACACACACACACACACAGAGTCACAAAACTTGCAAATAACAACACAAGACAAACTGTAAGTTTATATATATACTTAGTTCCCTTATTTTTGATTTTTGTGGTTGTCTGTATATAAACCCAAAGTCATCAAAATTCAAATACTGGATATAAAGATTTTATATTGATAATGTCTCAGTAAGGTAATAAAGCAATGTAAAAACATAGGCTCCTTTGACATGTAAAATATATACTATTTTAAAGCATTTAAGACTTAAGAGTTTATTTCAATTAAAGCACAATATATTTTTCCCAAACAAGTTGAAGATCCATATCTCTCAAAGAATGGATATTGCCTATGGAGCAGAAAAACAAGGGAAATATCAGGTAGTCACTCTTGCTGCCTTACAAGCTAAATATATAAAAATAATAATTTAATATGTTCATATACTAAAATATAAAACAACAGTAAGATAATATAAGTCAATAAAAATGGAGAATGGCGATTTCTATAAAGAGAAAAAGTAAGAGTCCGGAGAATTCAGAGAGATCACAAATCTTATGAGAAAATGAAATGCTGAAACTGGTTTGGAAAGCTTCTTGGATGGCTTTTGAAGAACAAAAGTTAAATTCCTTAGTTGTTGTGCAAGGAACCTATAAACTCACATACAAATTAACTTGAAAATGTTCTTTACAGCTGTTTTCATTACAGTCCAAAGTGGAAAGAAACATGCATTCTTGAACTTTTACACAGATAAATAAATATATACTATATTCAATATTGGTGCATCCATATAATCACCTAGGAAGAAAGTACACTGGTACATTCTTAAGCCTGGGCATACTTTGAATGAAAGAAGTCAGTCACAGAAGCCTACATTTTATATGATTCTTTCTAAATTAATTGTCCAAAAAGGACATATCTAGAGGTACAGAACATAGATCAGTGATTGCTATGGCCTAGAGGTGGAAGAGAGGGGATTGATTTCCAGAAGTTACAGAACTTTGAGGGCATTATGCAATGATTCAAATTATATTGTGGTATACTATCACATCTTTGTCAATGTACTAAAACCCACAGTGGCATGTACTTGTATAGATGAAATAAAAGGCATGTGAATTATTTCTCAGTGACTCTCTGGGTAAGTAACTAGTTTGTTTTGAATTCTGTCATGGGTTTTCCATAATCTGGTGAGTATATGAATGAAGACACAACTTTCCACCCAGTGAAATACACACGAAATGGCTTGTCAAGCATAGGCTTTCTGTGGATTTCATTCTGGCATGGCTTTCCTTTAATTTTCTATGTATAACATTTTGTAACCATATTAAAACATTTATATTTGATGGGTAACTTTTATTAATCTTAGCATGCTTCCTAAGATGTACTCCTGCCATTTACCAACGTATATGATTAGTAAACTTTTGATAATCAAATCCTTTAAAAAAAAAAAAAAAGAATAAAATCAAATCTTCCCTCAGTTTAATAATGTACTATTTCTGGTAGACACAACAATGAAATATTTTATTCGACCTTTAAAAGCTTCAAGCTGAAAGTTTAATGAAGACATAGTTAAACTCATATTTCTTTGCAAGTTCTCTGACATTATAGCTCTTCTGCTTTCAGCGTTAAATTCCAGTGCTGCTGCCTGAATCTTGCTAAAATCACCTTCAATTGTTTGTCCCTTTCCTCCTGTTCAGATGAATGCAGGAACAGCAGTTCTGAAAAGCCCTCTGGAGATTTCTCATGAGAAAGATCTGGAGATGAAAAGGACTCCTGGTGTTCCATAATTCTTTTTTCCCCCTTAAAAAAAAAAGTTTGGTAACTGTTAAAGAAAAACTTCACTGCATTTCTGTGGTAGACTGATGAATCTGATCATTTTCCCCTATCCCTCAGTGGATGCATGTTCTCCGATGACATATAGGTGGTGAGTGAAATTGTCTTTAAAGACATTTAACTTTAATCTATCAGGGTTTACTTGAAAGAAAAGGTATTACTTGGGTGGAAAGAAAGTTCCAGGGAGAATACAAATGCTAGATACCCTCGACAATTTTTAAATATAATTTCACAAACGAAGAAGTTTATTCAGACATTAGTGGTTAATTAACTGAGATGATGCCACTTGCATGGAATAATCTTCCTCTTGCAAGCCACGTAAGTGCTATTCAGAGTACATGTAGCTAGCAGAATGGAGACCAGAAACAGCTGAGGATGAATTACAGAAGAAAGTAATTTGCTTTAAAATATGGGTGTAACTTACAGAGTCAGCTGATGTCCTCATGTTTAAAATCTAGTAAAAGCAAACTTGTTTATCTTTTTATGTAAAATTTCAATGCAAAAAACAATGCATCTCATCATTGTCTCCATTTTGTAAGTAGCACACTTGTAGTCATCAAGTCCAAGTTGGAAAGGAATCATTTTACCTTTACCAGAATTTTATAAATATGTAAACTTGGCTAAGTTCCTCTACATTTTCCACCATATCTGTCTATTTTAAGTAATGATATCAATTTTAATCATTGTTTTGTTTTATAATATTTGGATGGAATGTCCTCAGAAAACAGGTATCAGTTGTCTATAGGCTGATAATAGTGCCCAGGATAGCAAAATAGGTAAGCTCATCAGTTTTTGCAAATATAAAACATGTATAACATGTATATTCTGTAAATTAAATTTGGCTAGTATAGGTTAGAAGACTTGGTGAAAAACTAATTGGGTAGCAAAAAGTAGATTATGATATATATATATTAGTAATCCATGAAACCAAGCCAAAAGACCAAATTTAATTTAGTTTATATTATTTGGTTTAGGGAGACACAATGGGAGAACTATACAGTTTTTGGCCAACTTAGTTAAAGATAATACTCTGGAAATATTTACATTGATGAGTGGAGAGTAAACATAAACACTTACTAAATAAGTTATTAATCTGTAATGTTTTACTTCTGTCCCTCAAAGCATGCTTATGTACTTTTACAACTTACATCATGAAGATGTCTCACATTATCTATCTTTAAGCTAATCCAAATGATATTATCATATAAAGTATTCATAAAAAGTTGAATTTGAGTAGTTTTTCTAACCTGAACCATTTTCCATATTTCTCTAAAGGGTGCTGTCATCTCTGTTTTGTTGTTGTTTGTTTGTTTTGATATTTACTTTATTTACACCTCAAATACTTTCCCCTTTGGAAACCCACTATCCCATCCCCCCTTGCCCTGCCTCCATGAGGGTGCTTCCCCACCCACCCACCCACCCACTCCAGTCTTTCCTCCCTAGCATTCCCATAAACTGGGGCATCTACCACCCTTAGGTCCAAGGGCCTCTCCTCCCAATGATGGCCAACAAACCCCTCCTCTGCCACATATGTGGCCAGCACCATGGGTCCCTCCATGTGTATTCTTTGTTTGGTCATCCAGTCTTAGGGAGCTCCGGGCATCTGGCTGGTTGACACTATTGTTCCTTCCACAGGGCTGCAGACTCCCTCAGTTACTCCACTCCCTTCTCAACTCCTCCATTTGGGACTCCACGTTCAGTCCAATGGTTGGCTGCGAGAATATGTCTCTGTATTTGTCAGGCTCTGCCTGAGCTTCTCTGGGGTCTGCTCCAACATGTAATAAGAACACATGCTCCACTATGTTCATAGCAGTCATATTTATAATAGCCAGAAGCTAGAAACAACCCAGATGTCCCTCAACAGAGGAACAAAAACAGAAAATGTGGTACATTTACACAATGGCATACTACTCAGCTATTAAACAATGACTTCATTTAATTCGCAGGCAAATGGATGGAACTTGAAAATATCATCCTGAGTGAGGTAACTCAGTCACAAAAGAACAAACAAGGTATTCACTCACTGGTAATTGGATATTAGCCCAAAGGTTAAGGAATACTCAAGATTCAATTCATGGACCATATGAAGCCAAAGAAGAAGAAAGACCAAAATATGGATGCTTCAGAGTTTCTTAGAAGGGTGAGCAAAATACTCACAGGAGGAAATATTGAGACAAAGTGTGGAGCAGAGACTCAAGGAAAGGCCATCCAGAGACTGCCATACCTGGGAATACATCCCACATACAGCGACCAAATATGGATGTTCTTATGGATGCTAGGAAATGCTTGCTGATGGAAGCATGATAAGCTGTCACTTCTGTTTTTATAGTATCACTTTTGTGCGTATAAATTTGGAAATTTTATTTTCACTTGTAAACGTGTGACTTAGATGATCCATGTATTTTCTTATGATATCAGCCAAAACAATATAAAAATATAGGTTAAATTATTTTATCAATAGTCCATATTTGATAGGCATGTGTTTAGGGAATTAAAAGAGAAGACAAGTTCTCAAAGAAGTAGGAAAAACTTAAATATTGAAATAGTGTTACAGGACCAGTATTTTCCAGTGTGATTGTCACAGCTCACTTACAGCTGGATCAAAGAGCAGCCTGGAATTATACCTCTTCAACTAAAGATGAACCAAGGAAGAACTTTAAATTGACCACTGACCTCAAGGATTAACAGATGACAATGTAATCAGTACTTATGTTCTGGTCCAAAGATAACAAAATCTACATGTAAATAACCTCACAGTAATAAATGTAGTTAGCAGTTTACTATTTCCAAAATTTACCTTGATTGTTGATACCATAGAACACCCTGCCAATCTCCTCAAATTGAAAGCCAACTGTTACTGAATGTGTTTACATCTTTCTCAGTTGCTTTGAAAGGGTGATAATTGTTTTTAAAACCAATGGCCATACCATATTGAGTAGAACATAGTCTTCTCATATATCTGAATAGATGATTGGGGCTTGAAGCATCAGACCTGTTTTTGTTCACATGTACCCGTTTCACTCTCAAAGGTATTTTGTTGTGCCTCTACTTCATTAAAATTCTATTATAGTCTCTTTTGCTTTACACTTAATTCTTTTATAAGATTATTTTGGAGATGCATCAGGAAACTTTGGCAGCTGCAGCTAAGGACTATACCCTCAGTAACAATTTCTAAAAGATATTTTATAAATGACTGTTAATTAATGATACTTCTTAGATGTTTGACCTGTACCACTACAACATGTGGGATAACTTGTCAAAACTCAGTCACAAAAGAATGAACATGGTATGTACTCACTGATAAGTGGTTATTAGCCCAAAAGTTCAGAATATCCAAGAGTCACTTCACAGCAATTGTCCCAGATGGAGGAGATGGAGAAGGGACCCAAAGAGCTGAGGGAGTTTGCATCCCCAGAGAGGGAACAAAAGTGTCAACTGGCCTGACCTCCCGATGTTCCTGGAGATTGGATCACCAACCAAAGAATACACATGGACGGACCCATGGTGCTGGCCATGTATGTGGCAGAGGAGGGTTTTGCTAGCCATCAGGGGAAGGAGAGGCCCCTGGGCCTGAGGGTGTTAGATGTCCTAGTATAGGGGAATGCCAAGGAGGGAAGACGAGAGTAGGTGGGTGGGTGGGTGGGTGAATACCCTCAGAGAGGCAGGGGGAGAAGGGGGATAAGGAGTCCAAAGGGGAGATCTGGAAAGGGGGAAACATTTGAAATATAAATAAAGTATCAAAATAAATAAATAAATAAATAAATAAATAAATAAATAAATAAATAATAAACTTCAAAAAACCTGATTTTCAGCAACTGTCAGTCCATTTTCACTCTTTCTTAATCAAGAGGTCATTGGCCTTTTACTTAGAATTCTTCCGCTTCAAACTAAGAGAAATTAACTGGCAAATCTGATATTCCTATGAAGCTGGCGGAAGGAAGGAGTTAAAACAAGAAATCTTGAATTCTTTAGAGGAACAGAGATAAAAGAATAGATTGTATGAATTGAAAGTTAAATAGGAGTACTGTACTATGGGTTGAATTATTGTATTAATAAGTTTGCATTGAAATAATTTTAAACTTCCATAGCTCATGGGAATCTTTAATTGTACCCATATTCTTGGGAGCTTCAAAGAAAAAGAGTAACTGAAGTAACTAAATGAGGCAAAACAAAGACAAAAAAAAGAATAACATTATTATTTTAAAAAGACAATAATCCAATGCATTCTACCAGATTACCACAGACTATGGCTGGACTTCAATAACAACAAAACAACAGAAAACCCTCACACTTGTAGTAACTGAACAGCTCTCTACTCAGTGATAATTTGGACAGGGTAGAAATAAAGAAAGAATGAAATACTTTCTAGAATTCAGTGAAAATGATGGCACAGTATACTCAAACATCTAGAACAGAATGAAAGCAGTGCTAAGAGGAACATTCATAGCACTAAGTATCTTCATAAAGAAACTGGAGAGATCCTATACTAGCAACTTAACAGTACACCAGAAAGCTCAAAAACAAAAAGAAGCAAGCACACCCAAGAAGTGTAGACTGCAGGAAATAGTCAAACTCAAAGCTGAATTAAACCAATTAGAATAAAACAGAAAAACTCAACTAATTAACAAAATCAAGATATGGTTCTTTGAGAAAACCAACAAGATAGATTAACCCATAGCCAAGTTAAGTAAAAGGCACAGAGACAATATCCAAATTAACAAAATCAGAAACAAAAAAGAAAACATAACAACAGAAACTAAAGAAATTCAAAAAAAACTTATCTTATTACAAAATTGGAAAATCTAGATGAATTAGATAATTTTCTGGATAGATACCACATACCAAAATTAAATCAGTATCAGTCAAACTATCTAAACATTCTCCTAAACACTAAGGAAATAGAAACAGTAATTTAAAACTTCCCAACCAAAAAAAAAAAAAAAAAAAAACCAGGTCCAGATGGTTTTAGTGCATAATTCTACCAAACCTTCAAAGAAGAAGAATACCAATATTCTTCAACTATTCCTAATAATAATATATTAAGAACACTGCCTAATTCATTCTATGAAGTCAGAGTTACTCTGATAACTAAATGACACAAAGACTCAATAAAGAAAGAGAACTAAAGCTATTAAGAAGGGGGATATCATGAATTTTGCAGGTAAATAGATAGATCTAGAAAATATCATCCTGAGTGAGGTAACCCAGACTCAAAAGTACATGCATGGTATGTACTCACTGGTAAAAGAATATTAACTAAAAAGTACAGAATATTCATGATATACCCCACAGACCCTAAGAAGTTTAATAAGAAAGAAGTCCCAAATTAGGATGTCTCAATCCCACTTGGAAGGGGTAACAAAATAATCATGTGAGGCAGAGGGAGGGAGGGATCTGGGTAGAGGGGAGGGAGAGGGAAAAGGGTTGCAGGATCATGTACTGGGGGGAGATAGAAGCCCAGAGGACCAGGAGAATGAATGGAAATTTACAGTTACAGGGGATAGAGGATGTGGAGTAGGGAAACCTCTAGAAATTCCCAGATTCCAGTAATGTGAGAGGCTCACATGAAGCAGTGTGGGTAACCTTAGCTGAAACACCCAACAACGGGGAGATGGAACATGAAGAAATTACTTCTATTAGGTAGAGTGCCTCATGTGGAGGGATGGGGACCCCAGCCTACCTTCAAATTTTTGACCCAAAATTGTCACTGTCAAAAAGAAATACAGAGACAAAAATGGAGCAAACACTGAAGGAATACCTGACTAGTTAGCAGTCCAACTTGGGATTCATGCCATAGGTGGGCATCAAACCCTGAAACTTTTACTAATGCTATGTTGTGCTTGTAGACAGAAGTCCAGCATAACTGTCCTCTGAGAGGCTCTACCAGCAGATGACTAAGACAGGTGCAAATACTTACAGCCAACCATTGGACTGAGGTCCAGTACCCCTATGGAAGAATTATTGGAAGGATTGAAGGAACTTAAGTGGATGGCAACCCCATAGGAAGACCCAAAGTATCAACTCACTTGGACTCCTGGGAGTTCCCAGAGACTAAACCACCATCCAAAGAGCATACATGAGCTGGTCCTAGACCTCTGACACATATGTAGCAGATGACTTCCTTGGTTGGACTCAGTGGGAGAGGATCTGCCCCATCTTATAGAAAGTTGATGCCCCAGGGATGGGGGATATTAGGGAGAGCACCCTATCAGAGGCAAAGGGGAGCAGAGAAGGATGATGAACTCTGGGAGAGGAGATCAGGAGAGGGGATAGCATTTGGGATGTCAATAAATAAAATAATTATTTTAAAAATTTTATTTAGTCTTTTTTTGCATTCCAGGTCTACTCTCTGACTGTTCCATATCCCATACCTCCCCCATCTACACAAGAATGTCCCCACTCCCCAACCCCTACCCTACCAGACCTTCCCACTCCTTGGGGCCTCCAGTCTCTTGAGGGTTAGGTACATCTTCTCCCACTGAGGCCAGACCTTGCAGTCCTATGCTGCATATGTGTCAGGGACTTCATATCAGCTGGTATATGCTGCCTGGTTGGTGGCCCAGTGTCTGAGAGATTTTGGGGGTTCAGGTTAGTTGAGACTGCTGGTCCTCCTACAAGGTCACCCTCCTCCTCAGCTTTTTCCTAATTCAACCATAGGGTTCAGCAGCTTCTGTCCATTGGTTAAGTGTAAATATTTGCATCTGAATCTTTCAGAGGATTGTTGGGTCAATTTTTAAAAAAATAAAATTAAAAAGACAGAAGTATGAGAAAGCACAGATTTGATTGGCTTTGAAATCTGTCCCTTGTTCTATAACAAAGCAATCAAATAAAAAATATTTCATATGCAAATGTTAGTCTGTTCCAGATATTTTACATCCTATATCAAGTTCTGAGGATATGGACAATATTCCTTTGTGAGATGACATCATAAAGATTCATTTATACTCCTTTACAATGGTCTGAGAATTTACCATGCACATTTTTCTCATTTTATATTTATGATACCAGCATTTCCCATAATCTCAGTTTATCTATGACAACAGTATGTCCTATAATCTTGGTTTATCTATGATAACAGCATGTCCCATAATCTCAGCTGTCCAGACTGTAGTTTTGATGGAACTAATATAGACAAGGTAGCTCTTTACTATCAAAACTTTAAAATTAGTAGCAATATTTAGTGAGGAGGTAGATTATAGAATATTTAAATGAGCCTGTCTTGAAGATGTAAAATAGGGCAGGATTTTGAATGTTATATTAAACCTTAGTTCTATATCTACAACTGAATCTAGCCTTTTGCAATACAAAAAATAAAAAAATCACTTTGGCTCTGGTTTTAGAGAATCTCAGTGTAATACATTGATGATAAGAGTAGTGGAAATATAGTCTGGCAGAAGCTTATTATTTGGCTATATTCAAAACATGAGGGTTGGAAAGATGTCAATTTCCAAACTTTATAGTCATAAATAAAATGGTTGGTAACATCTTCATGAAAGGTACAGTATGTAGATATTTTGATGATGAAGAGGGGATCTCTATGCAGAAAACACTGCTACAGATACAAACACTGCAACATGAGGCAGGATCAATCACTGAGGGAGCAGATGTTTCAGGAATGCTTCAACAAGTTTATTTCACTTTTAAGGTCATTCCATGATATAAAAGTTGAAATAAATGTGGGAAAGCTCAATACGTAGAGCAAAAGAACGACAAAATATATCTGGAGAGATATCTCGGCAATTAAGAGCATTTATAACTCAATCATAACCACCAGAGTTTTGATCCATATAGCAAGCCAACAAAATTTCTATTACTCATAGGTCTAAGAGATGACTCTATCTTCTGACATCCACATTCCCTCTGCATAAACATGAATGTACTCACATAGATCACAAATTGACAGAATGGAAAATAAACTCTTAATTTCCTACTGACTCAGCAAGAACATCCAAAAAATTTAAATACTCTTTCAGTATCCATATAGACATCTTGCTAAACAAGAAGGCTCTTAATAAACAACCTTCTCAGAAACAGTGTATTCTAATCAAATAAAGCTTATTCCAGTTATGTGGATTTTTGCATTTCCCTTTCAGTACCAGTGAAGATTTATCAAAGGGAATACTAAAGATTTGAGATTAAATTGAGATAAACTGAAGGTTGCACACAACTATTAACTTAAATACATACACAAACACACAAACATACACAACTCACTAACATATTATATAAATGTTGTCCATGATTATTCCCTTCTTATCATTATATAAAATTTTGTGAGTATAACATCTGCATTTTATTTTATATAACATCTTATTATCTTACCCTTTATATTACAATGACCACTGTTTTTCCAGAAGAAATTAAGATATGACCAGGATATTGATAGACTAAAAGCAATTGAATATGTGTAAAAATTTAAAAACATTTTATATTCTAAAGGATAAACATAAGTAAGTCATTTCTAGAATATTCACTCTCAGACTATATATACTACATAGCATATATTATATATATTGTATATCATATATAATACACAATATAAAATATATCTGTTATATAGCATATACTATATATTGTGCTATATGTTATATATTCTGTATAAAGCTCAGCCTTTGTTCTTAAGTGCATGCTGGTAAGAACTGAAGTTATGGTTTACCCATAAATGCAACAGTGTGTCTGCATGAGTATGGGCATGTGTGTATGTGTACCAATATTTGAGTCTGTATGTTCCACTTTAGGTGAATATGTCTCTGTAACATTAATGAAAAATTCTTCTCAAGACATTCATTTGACTAGATATCACATTAAAGACTGTTGGAATTCTAGAGAACATAATAAGAAGAACACTGCAAAACAATATTTACAAACTTTTTTCATTAAATTTGCAAAAAATTACATTGGATGATGGAATACACTGCAGTTTCTCCCTACCACTCTGCTCAGATAGTGATTTCATAATTGTTTGTCTTCATCAATGGGATGACCACTGTATGAACATGGGCCTCTTGTGTCACAACAATATCTTTTCTTTATTCATTTCTAGAAGTAGCTGAGCATTACTAAGCCTCTACCTCTGAAGCACTAATGAATAGCTGTATCAACATACTTTCTCAATATCTATATGTTACTCCAGGCATTTTCCATTTCAACATTTACCAATAAAGACTTATGGATGAGGCATCCATTCTTGCTATGTTAAATATCAAATAAGTTAATACTTTCCAATTGAATAGCACTGGGTTAAAGAAAAATAATATAAATAAAAGCATTTGATGTAACTGCTACATGAGACTGAGGATTTTTGTCATATACTTCAATAACTTCCTAAATAAATTTTCTCCTATTAATATTTTTAATTTATAAATTAACATACTGATGTTTTATACTATGGGATGTTAATGAATATGATAAGAGAAATTAAACTTATGATCTTTTCTCTGTATGTATAAAAACTCTATTTTGTGGTTGTATGAATACTTAATTTGGAATGAATAATCTGAGTTATAGAATAAAACATCATAGAGTATATAGTCTCTGATGTTATATATATATATTCCTTTCTATAGTACATATCTATTTAGATCTATGCATAAAGAGATAGAATGGAAAGACAGAAACAAAAGAAAAATAGGAAGAATTAAAGGATGAAACAATAATGTAGGTGAGAAAATGGGCAGGATATGATAACATGAGGATTGTGAAGAAAAAGTACAGTAAGGTAAGTAGAAAGAGAAGTTTGATGATTTCTAATAGTAAGTGTTAATCATGGTTATGTCACGTCATGAAGTTTTAACTTTGCTGAACAAAATAAAAGAAATATTTTTTACATTGACAGAAGTACTATAGTTTCAAAAGATGTTCTTCACAGAAATTGCATGATATAAGCTGTCTCCAAGAAACCTGGGACAAACGCTAGAGTTAGTGTGCAACCCCTTTTAGCTACCATTGAATTCCGGATGTTTCCAGTTGTCTTAATACATGATCTACTACAGATTTCCTGCAACTAGAGACTAGAAACTTTCTGATTGACTGATCCCATGGAACCCCACCCCCCACCCCTGGCTAAGATTACTAAACGGCTAAAAATGAGACCTTCATATATATCCCTTCAGGTTTATCAGTCACGGGCAAAGGGCTGGTAATGAACGCCAATACTGAAGTGATAAAGCATATTATAACTTGGAGGCAATAACTCCCTTCATCAACAATCAGCCAATTGGAATTATTCAAACCACATACTGCAAAAACAATAGGTAAAAGTCCTTAACTGACTGAGAATATACTTGCGCCCAATCTCCCAGCTAGAGCTGTTTATGATACTCTGGACTAGAGGGTATAAAGTTGAGTAAGGTCAGGTCATTGCTTAGTGATTGTTGTAAGAGTGAAATCATTTTTAACAGTGTAATGTTGAAAACAGTCTCCTATAATTTTTTCTTTAATTTCTGTGTTTCTTAAATTGCATGTATCGGATTTGTCATCACTTTATCACTTTTTTCTTTTTTTTCATCACCATGGGTCATGGAAACTTTCCAGATTTGTTTATTTTACCAAACAACTGCTCAAATAGGCCTTCATTTACAAAAAAGAAGAAAAAAAAGCAGATACTCACATCAAGCATTGGACTTGCACGAGGTGAGGGATGCCTATGGAAGATGGGAGGGAAGGAATGAAGGAACTGAGAGGGATTGCAGCCCCACAGGAAGACCAATGTGTCAGCAGCCTTGTCTGACCTCAGTGGGAGAGGATGCACCAAATCCTGTACAGATTGGTGCCCCAGGGTGGAGGGGTGCCCAGGAAAGCTGCTCTCTTAGAGGTAAGTGGGAAGTTAAATGGGGAGAGACACTCTGAGAAGGACTCAGGGTACAGCATTTGGGATGTAAATAAATAAAATAATTAATTAATTTTAAAAGGAAATAAAGATTAATAGAAACATTCTACAAAATTCAGCCTCTACATTAAACAAAGCATGTGAATTTATCTTAGAATCACCCAACACATGCAAACTCTGCCTATGTTACTAGAGCATTACCACTAATTTCTTGTAACTGTATGTGATTGTGAATAGAGGAACCTCATTGACATTTGGGATGGATGAATTACTGACATAAAAACTGAAATAAAGAACAACCAAGAGAACAAATGGGACATAGACAGTGCTGTGCATGTTTTTGATTTAGTGCCTGCCCAGAACATGTTTGAATGTATGAACAAATTTCTCTCTCTCTCTCTCTCTCTCTCTCTCTCTCTCTCTCTCTCGCTCTCTCTCTCTCTCTCTCTCTCGCTCTGTGTGTGTGTGTTATGCACATCTACTTGTATCCAGTTTGAAATGACTTTTAGGAATAATACACAGTATAAACTTATTTACAGACCTTTCATTTTATGTATATCTATTGAAAAAATATCCCCAAGGATGTCTTGTTCAGAACTTGCAATACAATTATAAGACGAGTGGCAATTTATTTCAGATTTTATTCTGGAAGTCTTTTTTTGTAAAATAAAATTGCATTTAAATCAAGGATATAATTTGATTTCATTCAGACAGAAAACAATAAGGCAAACATATTTGCTTTTATTTTTAATTCACACAGCTTGGAAAAGAAGAAAGCAGAAGAATTTTAAGTCAAAAATAAAGGTTTTTTTTCAGATTAGTTCGCACACTGAAGAATCTCAGAGACTATTTTGCTCACACTGACACATAGGATGAACTCTGGAATCCTTATTGGAACAATCCACTGAGATTAATGAGATCCATTCTTTGCAAAAGCACATGTGTTAAGACACTGTATCCCATTGCTCAAGGCTCATTTCACAATGGGATTTTACCAAAGATATCTTTATTTTCTGAAAACCTTAGAACTTGTAAGCTTTTAAATTTTCAATTTTTGTCTTTATTGTATTTGCAATAGATAGGTACACAGAGAAGTAGATCGATATAGGATAGGATAGATGTAGATAGAGGATAGTCAGATAGATAAGTGGATGATAGATAGATGGATAGATAGGTAGATAGATGACAGACTCATGGATTAAAAGATGAAACATATTTAGGCAATGATACTGGACTACATATTGAACTTATAATTCTGTGCATATTTAATTTTCTTTCTGAAATGTGTTCACACTTCTTAGCATGTTTCAAATTGATAAAACCTTTCACATTTTATGCACATTAACTAATACTCAACTGAGACGAGTGATTAGTTCAACTGAGGGATGTGCATAACAATGTACTGTGAACCTAGAAATGGAGAATAAAATGTGTATTTCTAAAAAATAAATTACAAAGTTATGTATTATTTATGTTATACAAATTTAAACAATGTATAATACATGAGGGAAAATTTACTATATTTGGAGCAAAAATACCTGAACAGTCTCCCAGGACCTTTATTAATATTTCAATATCAGTCTTATTCTGCTGTATAATTGATTTTTAGAAGATATTTTGCATATTTTTTTCTAAAATCTAATGACTGACACCCAATATTGTTAAAGTATGTGGAATTTGGATAGTATAAGCTTCCATTTGAAGACAACCTGAGAGCTGAAGGCATATGTTCAATAGTTTTAGGTCACTACCCTTAGGGGTTTCATTACTCCAAATTATAAAATCTTGAGTGCTTGTACCTAAATGTGTGACTAGAGAAAAATTATCAGTTAGTTCCCATCTCATGTATTCTAAACCTCCTAGTTAGCTGGGGGATGAAGAGTTGATTAATTTCAATTTCTTTTTCACAAGGCTGATAGGTTGATCGTTTTACAGCAAAGATGAATTAGATTCCAAACGATACAGCTTTGATGAACAATCTGGGGCACTGAATTTGTAAAGAAACTCAAGAAACTATTTACTCTACCACAAACTTAGTATTTTGATTCCTTTTGAGAAAAAAAGTTAATGGGCTCCAGCTATTCACAAAGTTAAGGTAAAAATCTGTTTGTGAAATGTGTTGCTTCCCTGTTTTTTTTTTTTTTTGTTTGCTTGTTTGGTTTTGTTTGTTTGTTTTGTTTGTTTGTTTTTTTAGTGTGTTTGTCATTTCTATTGGGTTTGTACAGTGTTACTTTTCTGAAAGAGCTTTACAGCTGTAGGAGTTTCCTGGAAGTATTTTTAGGAAATAAAATTTTAGGATCACTTCTGTGAGCTAGGTGCATAGGTGATATGATTAAAGTTGTATTAGTGTTTTGTTTATAAAATTGTTGACTCCTTTTGGTGCACAGATTTTAAAAAATTGCAATGCTTTCTGAGCAGATTTTTATTTTGATGAGTATATAGCATCCTTTTTTACCTTTTCTGATAAGTTCTGGGTTGAAATCGATTTTGTAGCATATTGAAGTAGTTAAACCTCCCTTCTTTTCAGGTCTATCTGCTTGGAACATTTTTTTTTTCCTTTAACCCTAAAGACATGCATATCCTTGGTGTTAACATGTGTTGTGGGGATGCAGCAGAAGGATAGGAACTGTTTCATATCAATTCTGAAAGCCTGTATCATTTTTATTGGGAAATTGAGACTAATAATATTGAGAGTCATCAACTACTGTTAATTTCAGTTATTCTGGTTATTATACGCCTTTTGTTGTTGTTGTTGTTGTTTATACCCAAGTGTCTCTATATCCTACTAGAGATATACTTGCTAACAATATTTACTGCTGCGATTCTTGTAATAGTTAGACATTGAAAACAACTGCTTTTTATTTTTTTCCTTTTAAATTTATTTATATTTCTTCCTTTTCTTCATTATATATATATATATATATATATATATTGGTTTTGTGTTTTTATTGGATTCCTGAATATTTAAATGAAGGATTTATATTTTTTATTTTATTTTATTATTTTTAGAAAAATGTTGTTTAACGGTATAGCTAAGCATACTCCAGCACCAAGACTGGCATGGAGTCAAAGCATCAGGGACAGCTGAGTGACACCATGGAGATTCACATGGTGAAGAGGATGAGGAAAGTGACCATCAAACAGAAGAGTCCCATGGCCTCAGATAGGGCAAAGCCCAGAATAGCATAGAAGAAGAGCTGCTGCTTGAGAGACGGGTTCCTGGCATAGCCAATAATCAAGCTACCAAACACTGTGCCAGCACCTGATCCAGCCAAACCAAGTGTGGAGGCCCCAGTACTAATAAACTTGGCTGCTGTGTCAATATCCCAGGAAATAACACTGCTCTGGAATTACTATCTGGCTACTTCGAGAGGGGAGAGGTTGCAGGAAGGCTGTTTAGATGGGGCCTCTGGTCTACTCAGGAGGGAGGCAGACACAGGCCTGATTAGACCTCTGGTACAGGAGCAGATCAGAACTGGAGACATGAGCAGTGCCTTGGTGATCTGCATTTTTCAATCTTCCACTTTTAGTCCATGGTCTCAGTGTTTAGCGACCCCCAGGAGTTTTATTTCTATGCCATTTCTTGTGCGTTTTCTGAGCTATTTTTCTTACATTTGTTTGTTTTGTATTAGTCTTATGTGTTTGTTTTTGCTGTATCTTATTATATTTAGTTTAATTTAATTTTATTACCATCCTATAGAAACCTGTTCATTTTCATATGAGACACAGAAATGGGTGATCAGGATGGGAGAGGAGGACGGAGGAGAAACTTGAAAAAGTAGAGGGAAAGAAAACTGTAATAATAATAATTATATGAATAAAACAATTATCAGTAAAAGAAAATAGACAAGGCATTAATATGTATAAATGAAATGAAGCTTAATAAATATGTATAAAAGAAGGTCTGAGTATAATAAGTTTGAATTTCTGTACTAAATATTTGTTTTATACATAGCAATATATAAAATTTTAATAAATAAGTAAGGAAATACATTTTACAATTGGATTTATATAATAATATAAATATATATAATATTATATATTAGCTGACTCATGTTGAGTGCTCACTATGTGCATGGGTTGTCTTTGAGACAAGAACACAACTATAAAATGCATGTTTCTATTGGTGGTAATGTAAAATTTTATATGTACATGAAACTCCTAAATCAGAATAATTAATTTATAATGCTTACCAGTTTCCATCATTTATAAATCTATTTGCAAGAATTGTGAGTCTAGGCAGTTTTATTTTAGAAGACACAGATCCTTTTGGAATTTCTGTTACGTATTTCTTTAAATCAAAGAGTAACGCATGTCTTTTCACTGATCTGGTGCCATGGGAAAAACTGATATACTAATTCTGGGAAAAGGTCCTTGGTATGTAAACCAAACCCAGTCCTACAATACTCCAAATGCACAGTTTATATAGTTGGCTTGATGAGGAATTAAGACAAAGATTTGTAATGCCTAAAATGGATTTCAATTGAAAAAATTAATCAACCAACGGGTATAACATTAACCGAAATAGCCAACAAAGGAGATAGAACTTGAAATGGTTATATCCAGAGGTGAGGCTAGGCCCCTGGATGAGGGATAGGGCCAACCCCCCATCTCAAAACTATTAACCCAGAATTGCTCCTACTTAAAGGAAATGAAAGGAAAAAGAGTGGGGCAGAGACTGAAAGAAAGGCCATCCAAAGACCACCCCACCTAGTGATCTATCCCATCTGCAGACACCAAACCAGTGCAGACACTATTGCTGATGCCAAAATACTCTTGCTGACAGGAGCCTGGTATAGCTGTCCCCCAAGAGACTGTGCCAGAGCCTGACCAATACAGATCCAGATGCTCGCAGCCAACCATTTTACTGAGCACCGAGGACCCCAATGTAAGAGTTAGGGGAAGGACTGAAAGAGTTGAAGGTGTTTGCAACCCCATAGGAAGAAAAGCAATATCAACCAACCAGATCCCCCACCAGAGCTCCCAGGGACTAAACCACCAACCAAAGAGTACACATGGAGGTTACCCATGGCTCTAGCTGCATATGTAACAAGGGATGGCATCATGGCCTTGTTGGGCATCAATGGAAGGAGAGCCCCTTGGTCCAGTGGAGGCTAGTTAACCCAGCAGAGTGGAATGCTGGGGCAGTGAGGTGGGAGAGATTAGGTGGTTGAAGGAGCACCCTCATAGAAGCAGGGATAAGGGAAATGGGATAGGGGGTTGTAGAGTGTAAACTTGGAAGGTGGATAACATTTGAAACGTAAATAAATAAAAAAAAAAAAGAAAAGAGAAAAATTTAATCACAAATCTAATTCTGTAATTACAGAAAAGATTACAAATCTAAAGAAGGACTTTTCTAAAACTTTTGGAAACATTTGATATTAATCAGTGAGATTGCTGTATCTGGTCTGGTTATGAAGTTGTCCTTGAAGATAATTGTGTATGCTGGGATGTTTTTCAGTGTAGGAAATAAACTCACTGAATGTAATAAAATAAAAATGCAAGTACACTTAAGAGTAGCACAGAGCTTTATGGCCACTTCCTGGTTCTTGAACATGTGTTCATAGGTGAGAAGCTTTCTAAATCTAGCACTCCTGTTTTTACTACATTCAGAGGTTTATTTATTTATTTTTTTTATTTCTGAACTATGTATTAAATATATATTAATCATATGATACAAATTAAGCATTTATTTTTTGCTTAATGCTGATAATTCAAGAATAGACACTAACCAATAGGAAATTTATTCTCATTTATGATCTAAATAAATAAATCTCACTATGTTATATATTGATCTAGGGTAGATGAATAGTTCTATATCAGTACATGGAGATGGGAAAGTAATATGCAACAGCAGAATGGTAAACATTAGTAATAATTTTTTCCAGGGAAGAAAACATCGATTGAGTATTCAGTACCAAATAGCCTTTAAAACATGCATATGAATAACATTACACAGACTGAGCAAGATGTATACAAGGATGGCATATGTGATGCTTTAGAACAAAGAGAGTAAAGGAAGAAATGATGTAGTTATAGTATAATATCAAAAATAAAAGAAAAATTATTAAAGATTTATAAAATGATAATTTTAGTAGTCAGTATAGAAGAAATTAAGACAGGAGGATTTACATGATTTTCCAGCTAATCTGAGCTACATAGTGACTTCTTGGCCATTTGGAGTTACATAGCCTGGTCCTGTTCAAAATGTAAATGACTCAGAAGCAATGAATAGAGATGATCAGGTATCACTGGGTAGGTTATAGTGCCCCATGGTTATAAACAATTCAATTACTTTATCATTTGGAAAGTCTATTTCTAGATTTATTTTTTGGAATGTCAACACATATTTCACAGCATTTATACCAGTTTATACTCCCTCCAACACTGAAAACAAAAACAGTGTTCTTTCCCTTTATCCTTGTCATCCATTGCTGTCATTTGTTCTGGAAGGTAGACATTCTGACTGGATTGAGATGGACTTTTTCAACAGGCTAACTTCTTTTTCCTGCTAGAAAATTATATGTGTATTTTACTAACACATTTTTGTTGTTGTTGTTGTTTACATCCCAATAGCAGTCAGTCCCCTCCTCTCTTTCCTGACCCACTTTTACAAATGCTTGTCTCAACCTTACATGACCCTCCCCATTTTATCTCCATTAATTTCTTTCCTTCTCAGAGAAGGAGAAGGCCCCCTTGATTAGCACCCTCCCTGCCTTGGGACATCAAGACACACCAGAACAAAGCACACCCTCTCTCACTGAGGCAGATTGAGACAGTCCATCTAGAAGAAGAAGAGGCAACAACTCAGAGACAACCCCAGCTCCAATTGTTAGGGACCTACATGAAGATCAATGCATATCTGCTACAAATATGTAGGATGTCCAGCCCCATTTATGCTTAATGGTTGGTGAGTCAGGCTCTGTGAGCCTGTAGATCTTCTTGTAGTGTTTTTGACCCCTCCAGCTAACTCAATCCTATTCCCTACACTTCAAATGAATTTCATGTTTGGGTGTGGGTCTCTGTATGTTTCCATCAACTGCTGTGTGAAGCCACTCAGGAAACACTTAGGATCCTGTCTTTAAGCATAGCAGAGTATCATTAATAGTTTCAGGGATTGGCTTGTTCACATGAGATGGCACTCAAGTTGGACCAGTCATTGTATGGCTGTTCCCTCAATATCTGCTCCCTAATTATCCCTGTGCACCTTGTAGTGAAGAAAATTTGGGTTCAAAATTTTGTGGGTGAGTTAATGTGTCTCTCCCTCTACTAGAAGTCTCTCCTGGCTACAAGAGGTGGCCAGGCCACTCTCCATATCCCCAGCTTCCAGATGTATTAGCTAATGTACCCCCATAGATTCCTGTGAGTCTCCAACTCCCAGATCTCCTGCTGGTCCCAGAGATGGTGGCCCACTGATTTCTATTCTCACTCCAAAATCTGCCCCAAGTCCCATTTTGGAGATTAGGATCAGGAAGTGGAGGATCTAAATTTGCATTTCCTGATGCTGAATAGTTCAAAATGTTTATTAATCATTTATATTTCTTCTTTGGAGAATTCTCTGTTCAGATCTAAGACCTAATTTTTGAATGATTAGTTTATTTAGTTAATATTTAGTTTATTTTAGTTCTCAGTGTATTCCTAGTATTAATTTTAAAGATTTATAGCCAGAAAAAAAATTTGCCCATTTTGTAGGCTGACTCTTCACTCTTTTATTACACAGAAACATTTTAGTTTAATGAAATAACATATGTCAATTGCTGCCCTTGTATTCTGGGTTATTTAAGAACCATTAATTATTTCTTTTTTATTGTAAATCCAAGTTTGTCTCTAATACTTTCAGAGGTTCTAGTTTTAAAATGAACTCTTTGGTCCATTTGGAATTGTGTTATTGCTGTTGTTTTGGGGGTTTACTGTTGTTTTATTTATTAGTATTTTGTCACATATTATTGTTGTTTTTAGCATCTAGCTTTCCCAGAGATATTGTGTTTTCTCCAGTGAATATTTGGGTACTTTTTCCAATAATCAGGTGACTATAGTTATATGGAGTACTTTGTGGTGTAACTTGAAATCAGGTAAGGTGATATTTTCTCCATTATTCTTTCTTTTAATGATTGCTTTGATATCCTTGGTCTTTTGTGCTCCCATTTAAAACTTGAGACTGATTGGTCTGTATTTGTGAAGAATAGCCCTGAAATTTATGTTAGGATTGCATTGAGTATTTACTTTGCTTTTGTTTGAATGACCATTTTCACAATATTTATTCTTCCAACCCAAGCACCCCTTTCTGTCATCTAGTTCTGACTTCCTTTTGTTCTGCAGTATTTTAATGTTTTCATTGTACTAGTTCTTTACCTCCTTGGTTATGTATATTGAAAAGTATACATTTTTGTGAATAGAGTTTGACAAATCGACAGTTCTTTTACATCACATGTTAATTTTGCATTCATTCACTATGCTGAAATGTTATGAGTACTAATAGTTTTCTGGTGGAGTCATTAGTGTCACTTTCGTATGGAATCATAAAATATGAAAATATAGTACTATGACGACTTATTTTCTCACTTATGTGTATTTGATTCATTTCATTTGCATTATTGCTACAAATAGTCCTCTGAGCATCACCTAATCTTCTGATCATCAGTTAATTTTCTGAGCGTCAGTTAATGCTCTGAGCACTCTGTCTAACAGTAGTGGGCAGAGTAGACAGCCAGATGCTATTTCTGGTTTTAATGGAATTCTTCCAAGAAATTTTTCCTTAGAATGATGTAGGTTATAGGTTTTTCATATATAACCTTTATTATGCAAAACTCAGTGCTTTCATATATAACCTTTTTATGCCTAAACTATCCAAAAATAAAATAAGAAACATGTAAGACACAACAATAATATTTATTCTAAATGTATTTCCTTGTAGAGTCTGCAATTATATTATGATTATATGTGTAATAATTCCATTAAGCTCTGGTTATATATCATTTTATAAATAATAATAAATAAAGACCAACAACAAAAATCCAATTACAGAATATACAAATTCCCAATAAAATATGACTTGTAGCTTTTTTTTAAAGAAGCATTTAGTCAATGATTTCTTTAATATTGTCTAGGTCCTGTATGCATATTAAAGGAGGATAATGTGATATCTTACTATTAGATACCCAGTGCCAAAATAATTATGAATGGAGAATGGTTTTAGCAATCTATTCTAGACTTCTTCCAAACTGATAAGGCCCTATGCTTAAGAGAACATCTACATAGTTCATTAAACAGAGAAAATTTATACTGCTATTGAGTAGAGCTTTTACCTTTATTGGCATTCATTGTACAGGGAGCTATTCTACATGCTAAGAAAGGTGAAAGGTAAACACCGAGCCAACTACAAAACCTTCAGTTTGAAATGGGGTCTTCCATGAAAGAAATGCTGGTGGAATAGTGTCACATTTGTGGGAGTAACTATTCAGTATGTGACCTGAATTAAAGTTTACTCCATTAGATGGAACCCATGTCTAACACTGCTTTGGTGGCCAAGAAACTGAGACTAGAAAGGTCAGAAACTTAGGAGAACACCAAATATAACTGTTCTGTTAAAAGAACACAGCAATAAAATGACTAGGTTGCATCCTATAAGTGAGTGGTTAAGTTCCCATTGATGAAGATACTATGTACTTCAGACACAGGACAAAATGGTCTCTGAGCTAGAACTCACCTGAAAACCTCCTTCTTGAGGACTAGGTTTCTTGGTACAAAAACTACCATGCAGATTCCCAAAGGATGCAGGAAACCAGAAATACTACCTAGCTATGATGCTTATGAACCACAATAATTATCAGCATTACATGATAACCTTTTAGAGTATCATGTATATAAGCATAAATGTTACAAGCATACATACCTTGGGCTTAAACCCACTCAAAAAGTGAAAAATCATGCCTAGTACAGGAAACATAGTCTATTACACAGGGAGGAGACTGAAATCATGGATTATGGAGGAGAACCCATAACCACCACTTAACAAAACCATGAATCCTCAACCCTATGCAAAAAACTATAGGTTGCTAAAGAATGCTGAGGGAAGGGGTAACACTATGTTGTTCTCTGGTTAAGAACACACCAATTGCTTTTTAATAGTAAAAGGTGAGCCTTAAAAACATACATATAAGAAACATTTTAGAGAATGAGAAGTTAATATTTAGGAATATATGTATATACATGTACATATATGTATATAGGAAAAGCTAATTAACAAAGAGTCTATGAATAAAAAAAGAGAGCAAGAAGGGGTACATGGGAGTGCTAAGAAGAAGGAAAATGAAAGGGCTGGATTGATGTCATTATATTATAATGTCAAAAAATAAAGGAAACAATAGCACCTTCTTCAGATTCCTGAACGATACAGATAAGCTTCCCTTCCCCCACCCAACTTCTTTGCTCTCTGAGTCTCTAGGCCAAGCCAAGATGACCTGAGCAGCCTTCCATCCCAGACAGATCTCCATTCAACCAGACATCTCTCCTGTACCTCCATAAGATTCTTGAAATATACAGGTAAGCTTCCCTTTTCCCACCAAACTTCTCTACTATCTGAGTACACTGGGTCAAGCAACCTGCAATTCCAGGGGTACATCCATTCTCCTGTCACTTTCTGCCCACCTTCATTGGACATGAGGCTGCTGAAGCATTCAGAACTTCAGGTCCAGAAGCATACAGCTCAAGGATATCCATTCTCTGCCTTCCACGTCAGGAACATAGAGATTCACTCCCTCCCAATACCTACTGCAACAAAAATATCCAGGGACCAAAACATAAAAATTACTAAAGGTCATTGAAAAAACTCTGTCAACAACAGCCAGGACCATGTGACATCTCCAAAGCATAGGTACCCTACTACAGCATGCCCTAGGTATCCTAATACAACCGAAACACAAGTAACTGGCCTTAAATTCAATCTCATAAAGATGATAGAGACCTTGAAAGAGGAAATAAATAAATCCTTTAATGAAATACAGGAAAATACAATTAAACAGGTGAAGAAAATAGATACAACCATGCAAGACCTGAATGTGGGAAAGAAGCAATAAAGAAAACACAAAATGAGAAAATCCTGGAGATGGCATACATAGGGAAGAGAACAGGAAAAACAGATACAAGCATCAGCAACAGAATAAAGAAGATGAAAGAGAGACTCTTAGGAGTAGATTATACAGTAGAAGAAATTGATACACTAGTCAAATAAAATGTTAAAGCTAAAAAAAATCCTGACACAAACTTCATAGAAATGGTCTTGGAATTGACCATTTCTTGGTCAATACCAAGAAATGACCTAAACTAAGAATAATAGAAATAGAAGAAAGTGAAAATTTTGAATTCCAAGACCCAGAGAATGTTCTCAACAAAATCATGGAAGATAACTTTCCCAACCTAAAGAAACAGATGCCAATTAATGTAAAAGAAACTTATAGAACACCAACTAGACTGAATCATAAAGGAAAATCCTCCCAGTTCATAATAACCAAAGCACAAAATCTACAGAACAAAGAAAGAATATTAAAAGCAGCAAGGAAAAAAGGTCAGGTAACAAACAAAGGCAGACCTATCAGAATTACACCTGACATCTCAAAAGTGACTCTAAAATCTAGAAGGGCCTGGACATATATCCCACAAACTCTCAAAAGACACAGGTGCCAACCAAGACTACTATAGCAAACAAAACTGTCAATCAACATAGATGGAGAAAACAAAATATTTCAAGACAAAAGCAAATTCAAACAATATCTATTCATAAATCAAGCCCTATAGAAAATATTAGAAGAAAAACTCCAATCCATAAAGGATAACTACATCCAAGAAAACACAGGAAATAAGTAATTCCACACCAGCTAAAACAAGGAAATTTCTCTCATACATGCACACACACACACACTAACACTATCAACATCAAGATAACAGGAAATAACAATCCCTTGCTCGTTAATATATCTCAATATCAATGGACTTAGTTCCCCAATAAAAAAATACAAGATGCAAAATCAGGATCCATAATTCAGCTACATACAGGAAACAGCTCAGGCATAAAGATAGAAATTACATCAAAGGAAAGGGCTGGAAAAAAAGTTTTCCAAGCAAATGTACCCAAGAAGCAAGCTGATAGTGAGAGGAATGGGGGGATTCAGAATCAGGTAAGAAAGACAGGAGAAATGGCTAGATGGCCATGAAACTGAATGAAGTCTGCAACTAACAGTGGTGTGTATATGGGAGAGTGGTCTTCACAATAAGATAGAGACCTGGGATAAGGGAATGACCCAAAAATCAACGGAGTGACCTTAGCTGTGAGTCATTACATTGGGGATATAGAATTTGAAGAGGCCAACTAATAATCTATGACCCAACTTGAGGCTCACCCTAAGGGCAAGCACCAGTCCCTAACACTATTAATGATACTTTGTTACGTTTGCAGACAAGAGCAGGTTGTCCTCAGAGATGTTCCATCCAGCAGCTGACTCAGACAGATGGAGACACCCACAGCTAAACAATGGATGGATATCAGGGACTCTTAGCTAAGAAAAAGAGGCAGGATTGTAGGTCCCGAAGGGTATAGGAACTCTACAGGAAGACCAACAGAGTCAACTAACCTGGACCCTTAGGGTTCTCAGAGTCTGAACCACCAACCAAGGAACATACACAGGGTGGACTTAGGCCTCGCTGCTTATATATAGCAGATATGCAGCTTGATCTTCCTGTACAACTGGAATGGAATCTGTTCCAAATGCTGCTGCCTGTATATGGGATCATGTTTTACTACATGGGCTGCCTTATCTGGACTCAGTGGGAGAGGAAGCACCTAGACTCACAGAGACTTAAAGGGCCAGTGTGTTTGAGGGAATACCCAGGCCCTCTCCCTGCTCAGAAGATAAGGCATGGGGCGTGAGGGAAGTATTGTGGGAAGGGGTGACCAGGATGGAGCCAGTGAACAGTATGGAAAGTGCATAGTTAAAATAAATAAAAAAAAAAAAACAATTATATACCAAGTTATATCTTAAAAGAAACAACTATAATAGACTGCTGAAAAAATGCAGGATCATCTGTAGATAATGAATGTTGTAATCAACGGGCTTATCAGCCTGCCAACTGTAAGTCACATGACTGAAGTCTGATCAAATCAGTGAGCATTTCACCAACCTGCTCTCTAGGCATAGTGAATAATAAAATCCAGGCAACACCAGGCTGGCAAGAGCCATCATCACTTCCTTGGACATGTTTGGGAGCTAAAAATTTTCTAGACTTGAGGGGAATTTAAATCCCTTGCAAGGAGTATCTGTAGAAAATCCCAACCTGGTCCATAATGACTGTCTTTGTGAAGTGTTCTGCCAAGGAATAAAAGATTAATTTTGGTCCCCTTTATTTTTCCCTCGAGTCGAAGAGTGAATAATTTCCTAGCTAATTATTTTTTCCTAATGATCATTAAACTTTCAATGAATTCTTAGCTATACTCCTAAGTAAGAAGGGATTCATAGTTTCATAGAAAATATAAATTTAGAGAATTAAAATGGTTATAAAAATTGACTAAGATTTTCACCAAGAGAAAAATAAAATTGATTTTGCAAAGCATTTTCTTCTCTCTTGATTCACACACCAAGTGCACAATAGAAGAGGCAGGGATACACAGAATATCAGGAATCTAATTACAAGTAAATGCTGTTTTCCTCAATTTCAAGCATCAGGAAATGTGATAAAGGCTGTTATTTGACCACAATAAAAACACAATCTCCTGTCACATTTATTATCAAACAATATTTATTTCTCTACCATTTTTAAAATAAATCAGATCATCTGTAAAGATATTTTTAAAACAGAAATTATAAGTAACATGTGTGTTTATAATATAACTTTAAAAGTATTTGAGTCACAAAAGCAATAAAGAGTTAGTACAGGAATGAACTGTATAAAATAACATTCATATTATTTCAATATAATAATCTTCCACCTTCAATATTTTAGAAATGGATATTTATTGTGGAATGCTATAAATAAATTAAAATTAAACCATTAAAGTTATGAAAATAGTTTATATTCATATTATAAATTCAGCAGTGAATTTCACCATGAACTTTATAAATCTTAAGTGTCTACATAATAAGCATATATTAATTACTTTTACTGACATGGAACAATTTTGTATTTCCAAATTTGTTTTCATTTTCTTAAATAGGAGATTTACTATTGTAAGTGCTTCAAACCCCAAAAACCTTCACCTTTTTTACTCTATAGTAAATTACTCATATCTACAAACTGTATATCTCCTAGAATCTCCCCATACAGATCTGAGCCATTACTGATCTGAGCTAATCCTACTTCTAGAGGTTCCATGGAATTTGATACTGTATATACGTTGAGCTGCATGTTCTAAACACTATTAGCTTTTCACCCATTTCCACTTAAAATCAAATTACACTTTTGAATCTTAAGCCATAATTCTAGTATGTATCATACTCTAGATCTGCTTACATTTTGGTGGTCCAACTACTATGGCCTCAAATGATAAATACACAATGAAATGATGCAGCATGTAATGTCCATAACTCTATAACTATGAAGCCATCTGCAAATTAAATGGTTCCAGAGAAACTGTTCAGCAAGTGAAATACTCTCTGCTATACAGCTTTTCTGAGGACCCAATTAATATGTATAGTTCTTCCACCTAAAAGCACTAAGAAAATGATTTATTTTGCCACAAAAGTTTTGGCTTTCCGTTGAAAACATACCCAGAATCAGAACTTGTTGAGAGAAACTTCTTGTGCTTGTATAACTTCCAGTCTCAAGTTTAGTTACACTTTCTTACTTGTGATGCAGTTCTAATATTAATTGTACAGAAATTGATGATTAAATACAGTCTTGTGAATATGTGTTGTCAAGACCTGCATGTTTGTTAGGAGTGGTGTACACTCATTAAGAATGTGTGATCTTTAGCCCAGTTTAGAAAATTTTAACAGTTTCCAATGCATTGTCAGTAAAAGTATGACTTTGGTGTGTGAATGCCACATACAAAAAAGCAACCTTTATTCTTAGGAGATCAACATTCATTTGATATTCTCTTTCATCTCTCCCACTGCACACTTTCTCATGGCTTCCTGCTGGTTAAGCTCTCAAACTTCAGAGTTGTATGAGTGTCTCAAAAAATCATTTTTAATCTACATAATATCACTGAGGCTGTGTCCATGATCCTCTGAATCTTAAACTTCATGTAAGTTCTAAGGAAATTATTGAAAAGCATAAATGCTGTAAGTCCATAGGTATCTTCAAGATCAAGTTCAAGATATCCTTTCTCAGTTTGAGAGCATTACAGAACTACATCCTGAAATGCATATAATTTCATTGTAGTATATAAATTAAATCTATTGAAGAAAATATAAGTGTGAATGAATGAAGTTTGAAGTTTCATTGTTAATTTTCAAAAAAAATTTATTATTGTTTGTTGGCTATTTTCTAAAAAGCTGGAAATTTCTATTGGTTTCATGGAATTTTTGTAGTAGTTAAAGTAAAAAATGTAAAAATAGTAAAAGAGAAAGGGAAAGTGGTTTTAAATAATAGGAAAGTGTGATAGATGAGAAAGGATCAAAAGTCACAAAACAAAATGTTCAGTTTGGGGAAGAAGACTTTCCTGAGAATAAAACTAAATAAAAATTAAGCAAACAAAAGCATATGGGGAAATAGGAAAAGGAGTTTAAGCTGAATGGCATGGGAACTAGTTTGTTTATGAGTGAAAAAACCTGCAGTCTCTTGAGAAAGAAACAAATAAGGTCAATGAGTAGAAATACAAGATATGATGAGATAAAGAGAAGTTGCCCACTGTTTCCTAGATGATTCTGACAAAATCAGAATATTGGAAAAGCTCTTAAATTTCTGTTTATGAAAAAAGACCCATTCTGTTCTCAAGAGGGAATTTTTTCACATATAAACAACTTCTAGAGACAAAGAGTCACCTACAATCCAAACTATTTCTGAATTCATGTTCCTTGATAATTAGTATATTTTAGGTCAAATTCAATGACCATTTTAATGAAATATCTTCCTTTGAAGACATATATAGACTTTTAGGCTTACCATTTTAGCTCCCCACCAAAATCCCTTAGTCTTAGTTACTAACATCTTTTGATCTCTGAGATTTAAAGATGGTTATCATCAGTGTCTGGACACCTTATTTTAGTATTGTGATATCTCAGTTACTAGTACTAATATGTTAATGATGATATTCCTATTCAAATCTGTAAATGATAAAATTGCATTAACCTTTAATTCTCTGTGTCTTATTATGGAGAATTAATGAATGAAGCAATTGACAACTCATGGTAGCAGGGAACATGCTTATCCATTCATGGGTGGATGGCACCAATGGCTCCATAAACTTTTCAAATCAAAAACTTGAGTCAGACAAATAAAAAATCTAAAATATTAAATATATATGACAATTGGGAAACAGAAAGAATTAATGTCACTTTTTAGTGTCAAGAAAATGAATATCAATGATATAAAAAGTTGAATTCCTGATTTTAATGAGCATATACCTGTTTTTTGTTTGTTTGTTTTTCTGGGGTTGGTTTTGGTGACTTGTGAAGTATCTAATAAATCTGTTGAATCTTATCATTTTTTTTTATTCTTTAGTAAATACCTCTTTATGAAAAATTATGTGGTATCCTAACCAGTGAGTTACTTACTCAAGATTCCCAAGGCAGTAGTGAAAAACCTTCTGAGAATTTCTAATGCTCCTTTCTGAGTATCTTTTACCTTGACGTAAAATTGTTTGGCTCCCTTTATATAGTACCTGTCTCAATTGGGAATTTGTCATTAAGCATATGTATAGCAACAGAGATTTTGGAGCTCAATGAAATTTTCACATGATCTGATACAATATCTGTATTTTACAGAGGAAAACCCAGTCAGCAAGAAAGGTTAAATGGTTCATCCAGTGCTAACGTTAACTCATCTGACTTCAAAATCCATCCCTTCACTACACAATACCAGTAGATTTACTGCTATTAAGAATGAGACACTCACTCTACATGCAGTCAAAGGAGTCATTATAAGTGATGTATTATGTAACTTCCTCATTTGCTGGTTGGAGACCTTCATTCACACCTTATGAGTTTTCCATCATCACTTTAGTGTCAAGGTTATCGACCAAATTAATGTGAAAACCTGCTGTTCCTCTCTTCCTCTCTCCTTCCACACCTCTGAAGTTTCTACCCTACTGTTAGCAGCTTTCATGTCCATTTCCCCTCTAAATTGGTTTCTCAGTTATAAGTGACTTAGCGGCTATAATACTGCTACTGCTTGCTAAGAAACTGCCTGACTTTTCATAAGAAGGCTTCACAAAATATCTAACCATGAGACATGAGTGTTTATATAATACATGCTATGGGAGGAAACATTAACCACTAATACCCCACCTCACCCCTACCCTATTCCTCTAGTATCAAATTGTTTCTACCCAAAGATACAAGAATTTCCTGATTTCTATTGGAGATTGGTTTGATTTTGATTTGCTATAAACAGAAGTGAGAAGAAAGAAAATAAAAACGTGCACCAGAAAATTCAATTCTTCCATTTCAAGAATTTCCATGTGCAGTTCAAGCATGATAGGATTCCTTTCCCTTTCTATTATCCTGCCCTTCCCTCTGCTTTCCATCCTTCCTTCCTTCCTTCCTTCCTTCCTTCTTTCCTTATATCCTCTCTCTATTTCCCCCTTTTCTTCATTTGAGGATTAAGTTACTATCACTTGAAATAAGAATAGTCTCACCTTTGACAAATAGACAAAATTATCTAATTTCCCATACCTTTTATTCCAGAATTTTCTACATGACAAGTTGTATCTAAGCTATATTGAAAATTGACAAGAACTTTGTATAACAGATCTAAGATAACACTATCATCTTTAAGGAACAGAAATAGTATTTTATTCAAAGCACTACAAAGAAAGAAATGTATAAAAATCATAAATTTAAAAGAAACATATTTGTTGGGAATTTAATACTTGGTTTGAATTTAATAAACACTCTCAACTGGTATTTTGCCAGTTTAATAATATTTCACAAATATATTCTATAATATTTCAAAAATTACCTATCATTTATTGTCTCTCATAATAAATTTCAGTTCATTAGGTCTATTCTCATTTGTATAGAACAGTCTCTTTCCTGACACAAATATTATGATTTAGGTTGTGTTCTCTATATTTTTACTAGAAATAGTTTTAGTTAGTAATGTAGATAAAACATTATAAAAATGTCATACATTTTAATATAGTAAGTGCCATACCATTCTTTAAATGCTTTATAAATATTTTTGAAAAAATTAATTGAATTCACATGTTTTAAACTATATACTACTATATATAGTAATTGGGCTGTGTTAAGTAGTTAACAGGATAATAAAGATAGCTTTGAAAATGGTGAAAGGATGAATCCGTAGGTAAGACTACTGACTATTTTTAGATCGTTAATAACAGTTAATTCTGTTATTCCAAAGCAGCTAACTCTATCAGTAACTCAAGTTCAGTGAAATCTGATAAATCTTCTGGACTCTGTGGCATCAGGCATACATGAGGTAGGCAGATGTATGCCCAGGCAAAATTTAATATGTAAAATAAAATTTCAAAGGGTTTCAAAGTCTAAATCTGTTAGAGGTTAGAGGGAATACAAAAATATTAGTTACAGTGAAATTCCTAGTAATTAGCAAGTATTGAAATCTACTGTTAACTCTATACTTGAAAGAAAGATGATGAAAAAGCCCAAAGTATAAAACAAAATTGTAGCTTAAACATAGGAATATATACCCTGGCTTCTTGGTGTCTAGAAAAGTCAAGGACATCCACACATATCACTTGACCTCTTCCAACTGTCACGTATTGTAACTTCCTCTTACTTTCTGAACATCTAAATAGCAGAGTCCCAAAAGATGTGGTAATGGTGGTCTAAAAGCTGTTTGCAGGAGAAAGAGAAGAATGGAAAATAGTAGAAAGTCAATTATGGAAGTTTTCTTATAGTACTAAGCTGGAAGGAGGGTGAACTGAGAACATCCAGCATTATGAACTGAAATTCCAGCAGTCACTGCTGGTCTTTTTTTACATATATGAAAAATGATTTAAAACATTAATCAAAGGCAATATACTTTTTTCTAACAGTTTCAGTGGAAATTTCAAAATCGATGTCTATATGTGTCAATGTGTTTGAGTGGCTATATTTTACATTACACAGAGTGTAGAAATACTTTCATGATTATAAAAGTGGTTTAAATTCATACTGAACAAAATACTTAGAAAACATTAAGTGTAATTTAGAAATATAATTTTGATATTTGTTTCATCTCATCTTTTTCTCCCCTTTTGTCTGTAGTTCAGAAGATCTGGGATCCTGTCTTACCAATTACAAAGGACAGTGATAAAAAGAGAGTTATAGCCTGATCAAACACTTTTCATGACTTCAGTGTGGTTTTACAAGGATGATCCTTACCTGAGTGTAACCCTTTCTCATGCTCTTAAGTGTATTTGAAAAAGTTTATAATCTCACACTCGGTATATTGGAATATTTGTCTCAAAATATCAGTAAATTACTAAGTCCTTAAAACCCTGCCCATAAGCCAATACACAGAAAAAAGGCAAAAACTAAGGAGTAAAATTCAGAAATTTATATAGATTAGCAAAATAATTTCTAAGTAAATTATCAGTTTGAACAAAAGTAGAGTTATTAGTAACTCTTTTTAAATAAATAACAATACAAGCTTAACCTAATAAATATCAAATCTATATTAGATAGACTATATTAGCAACAAATAATCCTGAAGTATGCATCTTAAAAGGAAAATAACTAGTTACTTACTCAAGGTCTTGGAAAATACTATTAAAATCTTTTAGAATAAAGGAATAATTTTTCACGTAGTCACATATTTAACATAAGAGCAATTGGAAGTTAGAAGAAAGAAGATCAAGGTTTCAAGTCTAGCTGTTTTGAACCCATAACTGATTATAAGAAATCTTGCCTTGAAATGGATAAACTAAATGGGACAAAACCTAGTAAACTACCCGCAGCTTCTCCTGTAATACAGAAATTGTAGCAGAGTCAAGTTGTGTGATTAGTAGGACTGTTGTTCCTAAGCAAAGGCCAAGAAACTCTTCTGGAAAGATAGGAAGCTTAAGACTATTCTCCTTTTTAAAATCTTTTGTCAATATTTATGTACATAAAATATGTAAATCTAAAAAAGGATTAATGTTTAAAAATAAAATTGCTGAATTTTTTTATAAATCACAAACCATGAAAGCTATTTATTATGTAAATAAAATATGCAAATCTAAATAATCTAATCAAAAGAAGACAAGAATACTGGAAGTTACATTTATCAAAACTAAATCATTGTTTCCAATTCTTTCTATGAGGTGCCCTCTATCAGGATATTATACCACCATAATGTCCACACACTCTAAAATTAAGATTAAAGTGTGAATAAAAATATTTCATTACATTTTCAGAGAGAAGAACTTGATTTTTTCATTTGAAAAAGAAAAATATGAGAAATTACAAAATTAAACACAGATTCTGAGCTGTATCTTCATCACAAAGACATACAATTCTCAATAGTTTCTTAACCTGAATCCTTCAATGTATATTATAATAATATGTATGTTTAAATTTTATATTGCTTAAGCTATGGGAAGTTAATTTGACATTGAAAAAATTAATCAAATGTAACCACATGAAAGAACAAAGAGTAAAATCTAAAATGGTCTTTTGGAATAGATACAATAAAAGCATTTGTAAAATGAAACAGTCATTCATGTATTTTTAAAAGGTAAGAACCTAAGGGAACTTTCAAAATGTGAAAGAAAGTTTCTCTAAATCTCAAGGAAAACTTACGATAAAACTGTAGGAAATCTTTCTTTTCAAGTGCTTTTAAAAGTGAAATGTCCTGTTAGATCCACTTCAGTACAATATTTTACTTTAATGACTAGGTAGTTCAGTATAGCATGTAATGAAAATATAACAAAACTTTTAAAGTAAAAATAAATCCCTCAAAACTGTAGATTATGTTTCTGTACATAGAAAATTTAAAGCACGAATCAAGAAACTTTTTCATATGCATGTATGAGATCACCAGGTTAGAAAACAAAGACTTTTATACCAGTATGACATTTAAGCAATAAAATGTTTTAAAAAGTGTGTGTGTGTGTGTGTATGTGTGTGTGTGTTTGTGTGCATGCAAGCATATGCTGATGTGCTCTTTGGAAAGGAATTCAGGATTTTATACATGTTAGGAAAACAGACATTCTACAGCAAACTACATCTTCATTTCCTAAACGTTTTTAGATGATGTCATTACAAAAGCATTCAAGTATTCAGGAATGAACAAAAGTACTACCTTAATAACATATGTAATAAAAAAAAATTGAATGCAACTCAATACAAATACATGTTGGTGGGAAATTTGCCAATATATACAATGACTTCTAATATAGGAGGACTGGATCAACAAGGTTGAAAAATATCACTTAGCACTGGTTCAAGAGAAATTTTAAATCTGTGCTATGTGAGCATAAAAACCTGAGCTCTACTTCTTAATCTGCACATAAACCCCTAGGCAGGGCTATGAATGCTTGTAGCTCCAGTAAAGAGTAGGTAGAGACAGGTGAGCTATAGGAAACAAAGATCCTGACTGCTATCCTAGCTGAAATGGTAAGCTTATGGGTTAGCAGGAGACCCTATCTCATGGGAATAAAGAGATAAGCAATAGCAAAAGTCACCTACTGACCTCTACATGCATATGTATGAGTTTATATACATGAACAATGTGTATAAATGTATACATGCAAATACCAATGCTCATACAAATATGTAAAACATATTTTGCCTCTTTAGTAATAGAGTAAAAATTATGTTACAGCCACAATAAAATATCTTCTAAGACATTTTAAAATTTTTTATGAGATTGTAGACCTATGACAGCATACAGATTCACTATTTCTACTTCCTTTTCTTAAAACACTGTACGTATTTTCTCTTAATTTAACACATGTATATGATACAATTTACTCAGCATCACTTCCTATTGTCCTTTCATTCCTCTCCCACTGCTAGAAAACACCACTTTTTAAAATAATTGCTGCTCCTTGAATTGTCTTAATATTTATGACTTGCTGATTTTAATTAGGTTTTCTTGCATGAGGGAAGGAGGTTCTTGTATGTATATGTATATATGTATCTGTGTATTTATGTATGTATATGTATATATATGAATATATTTATATATGATATGTATGTATATGTGTATATATATACCTCTGTATGTACACATATCATATGCATCATACACACACACACATATACATATACACATAAACATATATATTACCTGCTAGGATCATCTAGCTTTGAACATATGTACATGTGTCCAGTGCTCACAACTTTGTGATTGTTCAAGCTATGAAGAAAAATACTGATTTTCCTCTGAATAGATATTGGTCACCTGTGTCATTTTATCTAGGAATAATACCTGGTGCACATCCTCCCTGTCACCTGGAATGTCACCTGTTGATGTCATTATGCTGTTCTTATACAGCCAACCAATTTTTGAAGTATCATGAGTATATTCTTTATGTCATGTCTAGGAAACCATATCTCACAGCACAAGTCCTGGATCTCTGGCTATTTACGCCTTTCAACTCAACTTTGTCATGATTTTTTCATGATACTTAGATGTAGGAATTATTTAAAGGCAACTGTCTGTTCAAATCGTAAGGGGTTATTCCTTGAGGATACAGAACTTAAGAGTAGCTCCAACTACTGAGAATATGTCTTCCTGTCCTCCAGAAACCTTTCACTTCCAATAGCTTAACAAAGTGCACTAAGAGACTCCCAGCCAGGAAGGAGCCTTCCGGATTCCATCTGGGGCAGGAGACCTCTGCCTTGACCTCCAGGGATCCATAGCCAAGTAGCACTGGGAGAAAGATAGCTTCCCAGGAGTGAGGAGAAGCCCATGAGAGGATGTAAAAGGACTAACACTGCTCAGCAGGACACTCCCGGAATCCAAAGGACACAGGGACTGAGGAACAGTCAGGAGGACTGGTTTCCATCTGTGACAGGAGACCTTTGCCTGGGCCACCAGGGCTCCATATTCAAATAGCTCTGGGAGAAAGATAGCCTCCCAGGAATGTGGACAAGCCTGTCTGCTCAGAGAGACCCACCTGGAATACCCAGGACACAAGGTCTGAGGAGTGGGCTTCTGGTTTCTTTCAGTGGCCAGGGAGCAGATCCTGTGACACAGGGCTCCATACTCAAATAGTGCCAGAAGAGAGCTAGTATCCCAGGAGTGCTGCCACACCTTCAAGCAAGCACAGGCAAGACCACCACTTCTTTTCAAATTCACGGGACCAAGAGGGATCTTGGAAAAGCCATAAGGACACAGGAACCAAAGGACAGCTAGGGACTAGATCCTTCTGGTTTCTGTCCGCACCCCAGAGCTGACCCTGCACCACAGCTCTCCAATCCCATATTCCTCTCAGAGAGAACTGGTCATCAAGGAGTATTGACACCTAGCCTTGCAGGAAAGACAAACCACAGTCAGGGAGAGTAAGACCAGCAAACACAAAAAATAACCAGATGGCAAAAGGCAAGGGCAAGAACATAAGGAACAGAAACCAAGGCTACTTGGCATCATCAGAACCCAGCTCTCCCACCACAGCAAGCCCTGAGTACACCAACATACCAGAAAACCAAGACTCAGACTTAAAATCACATCTCATGAAGATGATAGAAGATTCTAAGAAGGAAATAAATAACTCACTTAAATAAATACAACAGAACACAGGAAGACAACCAGAAGCCCTTAAAAAGGAAACACAAAAATCCCTTAAAGAATGATAGGAAAACACAATCAAACGTGTGTAATTACAGGAAAAAAAAATCAAACAGATGAAGGAAATGATCAAAACTATTTGGGAACTAAAAATGAAAATAGAAAAAATAAAGAAATCACAAAGGGACATAACCCTGGAGTTAGAAAACCTAGGAAAGAAATCAGGAGTCATAGATGAAAGCATCATCAATAGAATACAAGAGGTAGAAGAGAGATCTCAGGTGCGGAAGATACCACAGAAAACATGGACACAACAGTCAAAACACAAAATGCAAAAAGCTCCTAACCTGAAACATCCAGGATATCCAGGATACAATGAGAAGACAGAACCTGGGGATAATAGGTATAGAAGAGAGCAAAGATTTGCAACTTAAAGGACCAGTAAATATCTTCAACAAAATTATAGAAGAAAACTTCCCTCACCTAAAGAAAGAGATGAACACAATTATACAAGAAGCCTACAGAACTCCAAATAGACTGGACCAGAAAAGAAATTCCTCCAGTCACATTATAGTCAAAACACCAAATATACAAAATAAGGAAAGAATATTAAAAGCAGTAAGGGGAAAAGGTCGAGTAACATATAAAGGCAGACCTATCAGAGTTACACCAGACTTCTTACCAGAGACTATGAAAACTAGAAGATCCCAGGCTGCCACACCCAGCAAAACTCTCAATTATAATACATGGTGAAACCAAAATATTCTATGGCAAATCAAAATTTATACAATATGTTTGCACAAACACAGCCCTACAAAGAATAATAGATGGAAAACGCCAACTCAAGGAGGGAAAATATATCCAGGAAAAAGCAAGAAAGTAATCTTTCAACAAACTCAAAAGAAGATAGCCACACAAAGATAAAAATAATACTGAAAATAACAGGAAGCAACAATCACTATTCCTTAATATCTCTTAACATCAATGGACTAAATTCCCCCAATAAAAAGACATAGACTGACAGAGTGGACCCATAAACAGGACCCAGCATTTTGCTACATCCAAGAAATGCACCTCCTTGTTAAAGACAAACACTACCTCAGATTAAAAGGCTGGAAAACAATTTTCCAGGCAAATAGCCCCAAGAAACAGGCTGGAGTAGACATTCAAATATCAGATAAAATCGACTTTCAACCAAAAGTCATCAAAAAAGATAAAGGACACTTTATACTAATCAAAGGAAAAATCTACCAAGAAGAACTCTCAATTCTGAACATCTAGGCCCCGAATAAAAGGGAACCCACATTCATAAAAGAAACTTTACTAAAGCTCAAAGCACACATTGCACCTCACACAATAATAGTAGGAGACTTCAACACCCCACTATCATCAATGGACAGACCTTGGAAACACAAACTAAACAGAGATACAGTGAAACTAACATATGCTATGAATCAAATGGATTTAACAGATATCTATAGAACATTTCATCCTAAGTCAAAAGAATATATCTACTTCTCAGCACCTCATTGTACCTTCTCCAAAATTGATCATATAATTGGTCACAAAGCAAACCTCAAGAGATATAAAAAGTTTGAAATAATCCCATGCCTCCTATCAGATCATTATTGAATAAGGCTGGTCTTCAATGGCAACATTACAACAACAAAAAGCACACATATTCATGGAAGTTGAACAATGCTCTACTCAATGATAAATTGGTTAAGGAAGAAATAAAGAAAGAAATTAAAGAAAGAAATTAAAGACTTCCTTGAATTTAATGAAAAGAAAGTACAACATACCCAAACCTATGGGACAAAATGAAAGCAGTGTTAAGAAGAAAACTCATAGTTCTGAATGTCTCTAAAAAGAAACTGGAGAGAGCATATACTAACAGCTTAACAGCACACCTGAAAGCTCTAGAACAAAAAGAAGCTTATACACCCAAGAGGAGTAGAAGGCAGAAAATAATCAAATTAAGAGCTGTGATCAACCAAGTAGAAACTAAAAGAACTATACAAAGAATCAGCAAAATGAGTAGCTAGTTCTTTGAGAAAATCAACAAGATATATAAACCCTTAGTCAAACTAACCAGAGGGCACAGAGACAGCATCCAAATTAACAAAATTAGAAAGGAAAACAGAGATATAAAAACAGATTCTGAGGAAATTCAAAAAATCTTCAGATCCTACTATGAAAGCTTATACTCAACAAAATTGGAAAATCTGGATGAAATGGACAAGTTTCTAGACAGATACAAAATAGCAAAGTTAAGTCAGGATCAGATAAACTATCTAAACTGTCCCATAAACCCTAAAGCAATAGAATCAGTCATTAAAAGTCTCCCAACCAACATAAGCCCAGGACCAGATGGATTCAGTGTAGACCTTCAAAGAAGACCTAATACCAATACTCCTCAATTTATTCCACAAAATAGAAACAGAAGAAACACTACCCCACGCATTCTATGAGTCCACAGTTTCACTGACACTAAAACCTCACAAAGACCCAATATAAGAAAACTTCAGACCAATTTCCCTTATGAATATTGATGCAAAAATACTCTATAAAATTCTTGCAAACTGAATTCAAGAACATACCTAAACAATCATTCACCATGATCAAGTAGGCTTCATCCCAGGGATTCTGGGATGGTTCAATACCCAGAAATCCATCAATGTAATTCACTACATAAAAAAACTCAAAAAACCAACCAAACAACCAACCAAACAAACAAAAACACATGGTCATTTCATTAGATGCTGAAAAAGCATTTGACAAAATTAAACATCCCTTTATGATAAAAGTCTTAGAAAGACCAGGAATTCAAGGCCCATATCTAAACATAGTAAAAGCAATATACAGCAAACCAGAAGACAACATCAAACTAAATAGAGAGAAACTCGAAGCAATCCCACTAAAATCAGGGACTAGACAAGACTGTCCACTCTCTTCCTATCTATTCAATATAGTACTTGAAATTCTAGGTAAAGAAATTAGACAACAAAAGGAGGTCAAAGGGATACAAATTTGAAAGGAAGAAATCAAAATATCACTATTTGCAGATGAAAAATCCACCAGAGTTCTCCTACAGCTGATAAACAACTTCAGCAAAGTGGCTGGATACAAAATTAACCCAAGCAAATCAGTAGCCTTCTTATACTTGAAGGATAAAAAGGCTGAGAAAGAAATTAGGGAAATGACATCCTTCACAATTGTCAAAAACAATATAAAGTATCTTGGTGTGACTCTAACCAAACAAGTGAAAGATCTGTATGATAAGAACTTCAAGTCTCTAAAGAAAGAAATCGAAGAAGACCTGAGAAGATGGAAAGATCTCCCATGCTCATTGATTGGCAGGATTAACATAGTTAAAATGGCCATCCTGCCAAAAGCAATCTACAGATTCAATGCAATCCCCACCAAAATTCCAACTCAATACTTCATAGACTTAGAAAGAACAATTCTCAAATTCATATGAAATAACAAAAACCCAGGATAGCAAAAACTATTCTCAACAATAAAAGGACTTCTGTGGGAATCAATATCCCTGACCTCAAGCTGTACCACAGAGCAGTCGTGATAAAAACTGCATGGTATTGATACAGTGACAGGCAGGTAGATCAATGGAATAGAATTGAAGACCCAGAAATGAGCCCTCACACTTAAGGTCACTTGATCTTTGACAAAGGAACTATAACCATCAAGTGGAAAAGCAGCCTTTTCAACAAATGGTGCAGGTTCAACTTGTGGTCTACATATAGAAGAATGCTACTTGATCCATTCTTATCTCCCTGTACAAAGCTCAAATCTAAGTGGATCAAGGACCTCCTCATAAAACCAGATATACTGATAGAAGAGAAAGGGGGGAAAAGTCTCAAATACTTGGGCACAGGGAAAAAGGTTCTGAAAAGAACACCAATGATTTGTGCTCTAAGATCAAGAATCAACAAATGGGACCTCATGAAATACAAAGCTTCTGTCAGGTAAAGGACACTGTAAATAGGACAAAATGGCAACCAACAGATTAGGAAAAGATCTTTACCAGTCCTACATCTGATAGATGGCTAATATCCAATATATACAAAGAACTCAAGAAATTAGATTCCAAAAATCCAAATAACCCTATCAAAAAATGGAGAACGGTGCTAAACAGAGAATTCTCAACTGAGGAAAATTGTAGGGCTGAGAAGTACCTAAAGAAATGTTCAGCATCCTTAGCCATCAGGAGAATGCAAATCAAAACAACCTTGAGATTCCACCTCACACCAGTCAGAATGGTCAAGATCAAAATCTCAGGCGACAAGAGATGTTGACAAGGATGTGGAGAAAGAGGAATTCTCCTCCATTGCTGGTGGGATTGCAAGCTCATACAACCACTCTTGAAATCAGTTTTGTGGACCCTCAGAAAAATGAACATAATAGTACCTGAGGACCCAGCTATACCACCCTTGGGCATATACTCAGAAAATGCTCCAATCTGTAATTTAGACACAGGCTCCACTATGTTCATAGCAGCCATATTTATAATAGGCAGAAGCTGGAAACAACCCGGATGTCCCTCCACAGAGGAATGGATACAGAAAATGTTGTACATTTACACAATGGAATACTACTCAGCTATTAAAACAATGACTTCATGAAATTCACAGGCAAATGGATAGAACTTGAAACTATCATCCTGAGCAAGGTAACTCAGTCACAAAAGAATGAGCATGGTATGTACTCACTGATAAATAGTTATTAGTCCAAAAGTTTGGAATACCCAAGAGTCACTTCACAGCAACCATTGGGCTGAGCATTAGGTCCCAGATGGAGGAGTTGGAGAAGGTACTGAGGAGCTGAGGGAGTTTGCAGCCCCATGGAGGGAGCAACAGTGTCAACTGACCTGACCCCCTGTTGCTCCTGGAGACTGGACCACTAACCTAAGAATATACATGGAGGGACCCATGGTGCTGGCCACATATGTGGCAGAGGACGGTCTTGTTAGCCATCAGGGGGAGGAAAGGCCCTTGGGCCTGAGGGTGTTAGATGTATAGGAGAATGCCAAGGAGGGAAGTTGATAGTGGGTAGGTGGGGTTTATACCCATAGAGGCAGGTGGAGGGGGGTTCCAAAGGGGAGATCTGGAAAGGGGGAAATATTTGAAATGTACATAAAGTATCAAAAATAAATTAATAAAGGACCCATGAACAATTTTTTTTTTTTTAAAAGAGCCTCCCAGACAACCATAATGGAATGCTTGAGCAGATAACTATTCCTGCTCTGAGTGCAACAGTGCAGCCAGAATTGCATATTCAGAAGGAAGTATTTCGGTCTTTCTCTCCATTTTTGCTGTCCTTTCTCCCATAAGATTTTCTAAAACTTGGAAGTGTTGGTTAGATGTCACATGTGACTTCACCTGTTCTCATCCCTTTGAATAACTATGTATCTCCACATTAAACACCAATCACCATCAAGAAAAGTTATCAAACCATGGCTGAGAGGAGTACTTATCTTTGGATATAATTGCAAATTGTTACAAACAAGTTTAATGGCACATTCATTTACTAAACAATAGTATGAGTTTCCTAGGTGTAGGCTTTGATAAAGTTTACAGTATGATGAATGAATTACCTCCCATCAGGTTGGACACCAAAACAAGCTGAACGCAGTTGGCTACCCATCAACATCACAAATGAGTGTATCTTCCCTGGGAACATGGTATTGTAGCTTAGGAGGTTCTCTGGTGGATAAGACCATGGACCACTCTTTTCCAACCCAGCTCCAATATTTTAAGACATACACTACTATCACATAACCAGATAACATATCTCATGAAGATGTAAATACAATTGACTACTTATGTTTTAGGGGTTAGCCTATGTCTTTAATTCATCAGTAGGATATCAATAAGTATAATGTAAGAGAATTATATACTGCTTTTAGTCTTACTCTCAAAAGCTTCTGTCATCAACAAAGGGGGATCTCTGACTACAATGGCCTCCTGCAAGAGTGAGATATTGCTCACATAGACCAGATTCAGTGCTATGCAGCAGCAATGTAAAGCAAAGAGAGTCTATAGACTCAAATTTATATGATCAGTATAATAAACAGTTTAGATTGGTGACAAATCTTTAGTAAGATAATTTTAGGACTTTTTACAAACTAAGTTCATATTGGTTACACATTTTGGAAAGGTATTAGCACTTATTTAAAAGAAAAGTGAGCATAAATTACAAAACCCCAAAGCTCAAATGCCAATTAAATATTCTGGAATAAGAGGAGACATTTGAAACAATGAACATAATTTTTTTATAATTATTAAACTCTGGGAGCATTGTAAGTAGATAGATACACTGTCATACAAGAGGAGACATAGTTTGTGATATGACCATGGGATGGAAAATAATAATATTTGGAAATAAATTGAGCTTCAAAAGTTAAATTGTTCATTCCATAAGCATAGTGTTGAGTGAGAAAAGAGTTTTTACAGGCACATATTTTAAGTCCACTTTATGAACACAAATGCAAGTAAACAAAATTATAGTGCTTCAAGATACACACATAAAACAGAAAATATAAAAGATTGGAGCCATTATTTTGGCTGACCAGTAACTTAGCTTTTACTTAGAAAATGTTTCATCCTGAGAATCTCATGTGCCAAGCCTTCTAATGGGACACTCTTGTTTCTTCTTCAATCTGACAGGAAGGTGTAACGCTCAGAGTCTAGACTGATCCAGTGAAAATATAGAACCTGGAACTCTCTGTGTGCACAAAGGGAAATTGATAAGGAACGGATGCTTTCTTGGATCTTCATGCATTATTTTACTGCTGTTACTGTTTCCTTTTAATGCTTATTTATAAATCTTCTGTAATTTGCCTGTGAAAAGACTAATATTTTCAGAAAAATATCTTAATAACTCGAGGTGATTTCTCTATTTCCTAATAAATCATAGATCATATTTTCTGTAAAGTAAAAAATCTTAAGTCAGGTAGGAACTGCTTTGGTCTTTCTTTAAAATTTGGCATGAGAATTTACTTAGGAAAAACTACATTCGGCTAAAAATGCACAAAAATATACCTTCCTCCATGATGTCTGAGACACCAAATATACTTAGCTGAGTGACTCAATTTTTCATAAGTATACACTATTTTCTGAATTATTTTGAAACTATAATTTGCAGTGAGGAAAGTGCCTTTTGTTTTTTTTTTTTTTTTTGTGCAGAATGCACCACAAGGTTTTCTCTGCACTGTCCCATCTCTTTGTAGGAAATTGCCTCATTAACTTCTATGACATTCCAAGAGCTACTGTATCACCTCATGTTGCTGAAGAATACATCCAATAGCCATTCTATTGCTTCACTTTGCATCCTCAGTGACTCCTGAAAGGGTATTTGTCCCTTTGAAATTGCTACATCCTTTTATTTTTCATGTTTAGTAATATAAAATCCTTTGAAAAGCCTGGAAGGTTTTATAAACCATCATAATTTGTAACAAACAACAACATAAAAGAAAAATGTGCAGCACAGAGTAAATCCACAAGAGATAGAAGTTTCACATCTCGTTTAGACTCTGGCAGCAAAGTAAGAGCAGCATAGTATCAACAAAGGAAAAATAAAAGCAGAGGAAAAGCCGTACAGACAGTTCTGAACATGAAATAAAGGCAGGCAGATAAAGAAAGGCAAACAAACAGAAAGAAGTTCTGAAATAAATAATGGTAACTCATCCCAAAATAATTGAAATAAAGCAAATGGTAAATTGAATGATAAAGACAAGATAGAGTGGGATGTTTCCAACTTCATATTTAATTTCTCAAAAGCTGAAGTATGTACTTAATTTAGAAACAAAATATGGATGACTTAAAGATAATGAGAAGATAAAGTAGCCTGAATTAATTTTGCCCCATAAAAATTTTTAAATGAATTTTGAAGTTATATTTCTTCTTCAACACATTTAACTAATTTATAGTAATTACTCTCAGAATTTACCCCCTCATCTCTGTTTCCATCCACATAATCCTTCTACACACAGACACACACAGTCAAACACACACACACACACACACACACACACATACACACACACATTCTTGTGCACATGCCTGTATTTTTGTTTTGCCAGGGCTGTCTGTGTGACCATGAGATTTGAGGTCTGTATTGGAAGGTGGAGGGCTCAGCAGTATATGCACAACTGAAGATCAAGACTTACCACCATTATCCCTGCCATTTCCTAGAGTTAATCAATAGTCAACACTTCAGATGTAAAGAATAAGGCTCCATAAACCTGTCAACTACCATGATGGATCATTGATCAGGCCAGCCATATTCAGTCTCAGTACAAGTAAGCACAGCTGCTGTGAGTTAAACATTGTATTGAAACATGTATTGAAACTGTGATCCTCCCTAGACAGTGGCATTTCACTGCTCTCCATATTACATAGTTCACATATTTTTCTCTTCTACACTCTTCTCAGAGGCTTAGGTGTGAAATTTAAGACTATTTAAGATATTTAAGTCCTATTTAACACTTATCCTTCAACTATATTTTATTCATCATGATTAGGACAGCTATGAATCTTTGCATTAACAGTCCTCCCATGTAAGAGAGAGCTTTCTATGATTTAGCCTGAGACTAACTTTTGTCTATGGGTATAAACCTAAAAATAATGAAGGATGTTCAACACTGTCAATTCGGTTAAACAGTAGTAAGTTCCCCTTTTGGGTCTTTGTGAGATCTCTAGAGATGAGTTGCTGCCCATCTGACCTACACACTTGTAGGTTTCTAAAAGACATCAACCATGCTTACTTTTTCTTAGTTACCCATAGTAAAATATTTTATTGCTCTCAAGACAAGAGATATATTCATCCAAGCTTAAAATGACAGCACTCAGGATCCAGAGACAGAGGATTGATGCAAATATGCAGCAGGCATACCTGCATGATAGGTTTCAGGCTTGACAGAATTGTGTAGCAAGAGACTGTCGTGATAGCCTAATAGTTTTGGCCATAATGAGCAAAGATCTCCAAATGTGAGTTTTCTAGATTTCAGGTCTAAGCTTCTATGAATAATCTTGTATGGAGATTGGACAGGTCCAAGACAAAAAGCATGGGGAGAATTTGAAAACTACTGTTCCTGTCAGTGCACACATTTCCTTAAACAATTTGCTAAGTAAAGGTTTTAGTCGGAAGCACATTAATTATATTAATTATAGTAATTAATCATTTTTCCAAGTATACTCCAAGGCCACGGATCAGCTTCAAAACTTGTAGTTTACATAAATATTTCTGGGAGGTGCAGGACATTTGCAAATGAATCTCACTGATGGTGAACCATCCCTCTAGGTATAAACTATAATAATAAAAGGTTTGTCCAAATTAAATTTTTCAATCAGAAAACTTTACTCAATAGGGTTTCATTAAATACTAAAATACACAGAGATAACTTGTAAATAAATTTATCCATATTTTATGCTAGGTTCACAAAAAGTGGTACAACCTAGTGAACAATTGCTGCCATCCAGACAACTTTTACTTAGATAGTAATAATGAACAAATGTATCATACAGCTTGTGTTAGAACCATCTTATGTTACCTAAGATAAAGAGCTTTATATTGTTGGTTTTTTTTTTTTTTTTTTTTTTTATCATTCAGAAAGACAGATTGATATTTACCCAGGACAGACCTGGGTTTGATGGATCTTAAAAAAAATCCAGGTGCAGAATCTATTCAATGTATGTGAGGGTAAAACTGTACTCTGCTTTAGTGCTTAGTGTCATTCCCCATGTCAGCATAACATCTAACTGTGACATATTACTAATTAAATGCAGGATAAGGAGTTAAATTGTGGTTAATCTCATATGTTTCCAGACACAATCATCCAAAAGAGCACATGTCTTTTCAGTTTTGTTCCTTTAGATAGATGCCAGGTAATTATAAAAAAGGAGATACATATTTTGATTTATCATATTTACTCAACACGAACACACACACACACACACACACATATATATATATATACTTTGTAAGTATACTTACATATCTAGAGATGATAAGGAATATGGTCACATTTTAGAACTATATCATGTGCCATATAATGTGAAATTTATTTTGGAACTGATGGGAAGACTTCAAACTTTAAGATAGATTGTAAAGCTTAAATTTCCATTGGTGAAGAAACAAATTTTAAATGCTCTTGTTAGATATCAATAATTGAATGATGTGTTCATATTTCAGTTATTATTACGCAGAATATTATATTTAATTGTAATGAAGGCAATGTTTTTCTACTATACTAATTTAAGTACAGACATTGGGGGAAAGAAAAGCCAATGCCCGAGAAAATGCTGATAGTGACATCATTACACACTGAATACATTAGGTTAAGATTAATAACATTTCCTCTTTTGTGTAGGAAGAATGTGCTTCCTGTTCTTTATGCCAGGGGACTAAAAATATGAATTAATAAGCCTGAATCTCAGATCATTTTTGGACAAACTTAGTGAGAATAAAGTAAACTGGGAAGAGCTCATGGTTTGCTGACTTACAAGAAATTTAGCATGTTGTGAGAACATCTTGTATTGTTTGGAACAAATCCATCATTAAACAGAAATGAGGAGACTGAAACACACAACAGTGCTCACACCAAATGGTTACATGTATTAAAGACACTGTAACAATCTGGCCTCAGTCTGGGACCAGAATGTTGCCATTTATCAAAACATAATTCCCATACAATATTTTATGTCTGTAATTCAATGTTGATGAAACATGGTTATTTTAGACTTGTCAAAGTGGGTTTCTTTACCAGTGTAATAGATGGCCTTTTATATCAAATGTATGGTGTTGGGACACTAATTCACAATGAGGAAATTTACTAAATCCTTATCTGTGTAGTGTCCTAGATACGGGGGCACCTAGTCCTTACTACCAGGGAGGCACTTGAGGGTTTTCAAAACAGACTTTTGTGTTTCTGTTTCCCACATGTGGTTAGTCAATGTGTGGAGACAAATATTACACTTTTATTATGGAAAACCAATTTCTACAGTGAATTTTAAATCTCAGAAGCCTAGTACATAGTATACAAATCTTTAGTTCAGTAATTGTCAGTCATGAAAAAACTTATAACAGATTTCTAAGGATATATAGGCTTCATGTGGCCATTTAAACACCTTTCTATTCGATGAGTTTCAAAAGTAACCCTGGTAAGAATGTTGTCATCTTTCATCTTGGAACAATTAGCAAACTTTAAAAATCATATATCTTTAACTCATCTGCAAACAAGTATGTAATCAAAACACCACACATTTAGAAGAAAATGTGAATTTCTACATTATGTTAAAAGGATGTATTCCCTTTCTTTCTTTCTTTATTTTCTTTCTTTCATTCATTCCTTTTTCCTTTTTTAGGACAATTGATTTGGCTTCACTGGAGACTTCTCAGACTCTAAGGAATCCGATCTTAAATTATTTCTCTTTACTACTTACTCAAAATTTCTATAGATGTTATAATGGAAAACTCAAATGTATATTCTTCATTTTAAATCCATCAGTTCTGTTATAAATTCATTAATCCATGCATAGACATCCACATACTTACTAATTATTTTCTTTGGAACCTGTATAGTGGAATATTACATTGATTTTTTCATACTAATTCAAAATAATTTCAAACAGAACATTTCTGATCTTCACAGTAAGATCTTCAAGTGGCCAGGCAAAACATCTTGGAAATAACCTTGAAGTTTCTCAGTCATCAAGCCAACTCTGACATTTAACTATTTTCCACATATACCAATTTCCTCAAAGCCAATATGTGATATATCGAGTGAAGTTATTCAACTGGTCTCTCATTTCCTGACTTTCTTCTGTGAATTTTTCATTTTAACTTTTACAAATGATTCTCTTCAATTATGGATCCATTCATGGCATTCTTCCAAACCAATCCTCAGTGGCTTCCTTCAGCAGTTAGAAGAAAAGAACCTCAGATTTTTTATTTTTTTTTTAAATGTCCCAACATGGGCATGTCCTGCCTTTTCAGTATCTCGCCCATCATTGCTTCTTTCTTCACTGAGTCCATATTCCACTGACAAAAATACATAAAAGACTAAATGTCTCTTTTTGAAGTACTCTACTTTGTCCTGTCACTTCTTTAAGCCTCATGTATACTGTGTTTTATATAAGGCCCTGCTCAAATTTCAGGTTTGTTTGTTTGTTTGTTTTTTAACACAAGTACGTTAGGATTTTAGGTCAGCTTCCTGATTTTCCTAACATACTTCTGTTAAAACTAAACAAACTTGAAATTTGAGAAGATGCCCCACTAGGCCACAGGTACATGTTCCACTGTCTTCATAGCAGCCTTGTTTGTGGTAGCCAGAAGGTGGAAACAACCCACATATCCAAGACAGAAGAATGGATACAGAAAATGTGGTTCATTTACACAATGGAATACTACTCAGCTATCTAGAAAGAGGATATCCTGAGTTTTGCAGACAAATGCATGGAACTAGAAAATATCATCCTGAGTGAGGTAACTCAAACCCCAAAGGATATTAGCAAAAAAATAATGTGTCAAATACCCAAGATACAGCTCACAGAACAAAGAAGGTCAACAAGCTGTAGGGCCCAAGTGAGGATGCCTCAGTCCCACTTGGGAGGGAGAAGAAATCAACCACAAGGGAGGAGGGAGGGACCTGAGAAGGACAGGGGATGGAAGGAGGAGGTGGAGAGGGGAACATGATCAGGTATTGAGTGGGAGGAAAGGACTGAAATCCCTGAGGTCCAGCAGAAAGAAGGCAAACATACAAACTCAGGAGGTGGGAGGTTGGGGAGATCCTCCGGAATGTAGCAGAGACCTGAGAAGTGAGAGACTCTCAGGAATCAAAGATAGATGAAATGCTCTCCATTGAGGAGAGGGAACTTGTAGAGCCAACCTCTAGCAGAAAGACAGGGCATGAAGTGAGGGATGGGACTGCTATCCCACAGTCAAAAAAAAAAAAAAGAAAGAAAGAAAAAAAAGAAAGAAAGAAAGAAAGAAGGAAAAACAAAAAACTCTGACCCATAATTGTTCCTGTCGGAAAGAACTTCAAGGATGGAAATAGAGAGGAGCCTGAGGAAAAGAAGGTCCAGCAACAGGCCCAGAGTGGGGTCCAGCTCAAGAGGAGGCCGCAAGACCTAACACTATTACTGAGACTATGGAAAACTCACAAAAAGGGACTCCGGAAGACCCAACAAGCAACTGAAAGAGTCAAATGTAGATATTTGCACCCAACCAATGGACAGAAGCTGATGACTCCTGTGATTACATTGCAGGAAAATTGGAACATGCTGGGTAGAAGGGCAGTCCTGTGGGAGGACCAGCAGTCTCAATTAACCTGGAACCCAGAAATCTCTCAGAAACTCAACACAGACCAGGCAGCATGCACCAGTTGATATGAGGCCCGAAACATATACAACAAAGGACTGCCGGGTCTGGGTTCAATCAGAGAAGATGCACCTTACCCTCAAGAGACTGGAGGCCCCAGAGAGTTTAAAGGTCAGGTAGGGTAGGGGTAGGGGGGTGGGGACATACTCGTGGAGACAGAGAGTTGGGGAGGAAGTATGAGATGTGAAACAGTGAAAGGGTGGACCAAGAGGGGAATAACATCTAGAGTTTAAAAACAACAACAACCAAAGAACAAAACAAAACACAAGTACTTCATAAACAAAAAAACTTTAAAGACTTGTCTTATTGTTTTTTTTCAACAGAAGTATTTCATTAATAGAAAACTTTAAGAAAGATCTTGTCATTAGATCTCAGTCTAAAGTCAATTTACGCAGACTCATATGATATATATAATATATATATATATATAATATATATAATATATATATGATTTATTGATTTATTGAATAATGCTAAAAAATTAAATATAAATGTCATGAAGCCAAGCTTATTATTTATTTCAGCAAATTTACCTGATACCTTTCCATAAATAATAAAAAATTAATATAAATCCTATATATCAAAAGTAAATATAAGCAATATTTTAAAAAAATATTAGTGTGGAAAATTGTTTCAGCATATATCAGAAAAACAGAAAAATCAGAAACCTTGAAATTTATCCATAACTTATACAGACTCTGATATCCAGATGAATAACTTTGACGATCCTCATATCACTCTTTATGTTCCTTAAATTTGCTGAAATATGTGAATCTAGTGGTATTCAAATATATCTAAATTAATAAATTCTTATTTTATTTTCTATTACCTCAGTATACTGCGGTTATTTCTTACTGGGACTGTGCCCATAGTCTCTTGAGCCAGTTCTTTTGCTCTGACCTTAAACCAATAGCTCTCAGTGAATGTTCTGTTTACAGGATCTAGTGCAGCTGCAGGATCAGAGTTCTTATCTGTTTGCATGACTTTCTAATCACCTGTGGATTAAAATGGAGCAATAAAGCTCTTAATTGTCCTACCATTTTAAAAGCCACACTTAGTGATGGCAGTGGTGTGCACTCTACTGAATGTCATAATGCCTTCTTTTGGAGACATTGTTGAAGTCTGGGTTTAGATTTGTGTTTCAGTGTTCCCCATTATTAGCTGTGTTGTCTTGGATGTGATGGCTGTCACGTGAATGATCAAAATCCCAATGGGTGCATCAAAGTCATCTCTCTCATCAGACAATAGAGAGTCAGAAATAGGATTAAAAAGAAAAACCTCAACTGAAATTAGTTACTGATAAGAAAACCCCATTATCACTTGACATTAAAACTAAAGATAGGATGAAAGGTTGGCATGCTTTTTTTTTCCAACTCATAATTGCTATCAAAGTTTGAGAGGATTTGATAAGACTTTTTAAAAAGGCACAAAAATTTAATATTCTTTTAAAGATTTTTATAGCACTTTTATGATTGATTTTAATGGATAACTTATTACAAAAAGAAATAATATTAAATACATATGCATGTATATAAATATGTACACATATATATTTGTACATATGCATATACACATAATATTATGTGTTGGTATATGTATATACACATATATGTATGTATGAATTTGTTGTATTGTTTTATTGTTTTGTTTAAAAATCAACTAGTGTACTATTTGATTAAAATCAGAAGCTATCTTTGCATTTTTTGACTAAAATCTCCCTAGGACAGTTTGATTAGATTCCAGTTGTAGGTTCTCTCAGATACCTGTACATTATTTGTCTAGTCCTCCTATTTCAGCTGTTCCTTTTCATTGGTCTCTCCTGTCCTTGGACAATACAAGAGCATTCCACCCTCTGGGCATTTGTTTTAGTTGAACTTTTGCCTGGAGCACTGTCTTCTAAATTTGCACTTGGAAAATTCAGTTTATTGTACTTTCTTCATACCTCAGCTCAGCTATCAGCTTCTTAATAAATATTAATTACACAGCCCTCTAAAATATTACAGTCCATAAGCCCTAATTTTTGAATTTTATTATTTAATTTTACCCTTTTTAAAAATCTGTATAATTTTTGAATGTAGGATATATGGAACTTTGTTATGATCCTGTGTTGTACTATTTGTCTTTTCCTAGAAGAATACAAACTGAGTGAACCAGCTTATTCCTATTTGTACAGCACTCATAGCATGCCTAACAGAGTCACAGTTTTCAAGAGAAGTCTTAAATTATATTTAATACATGAATAGTTTGAGACACTGTACAAATAAATGAATACAAAGAACACATAACAACTGAAGAAATAAAAGCAGAAAGAAGCAAGCAGAAAAAATATAAATTGAAATAAAAATAACAATATGTTGAACTTTTATTTATGTACATTTTTCTGGTATATGGTGATGTCATTGGAAATAAAGAGGTACTAATAGACACAGATACTAAAAAAGGAAGTCAAGACATATTTTCTGCCTTCTCACATGATGCATTCTCAGAAAGAAGGTTTTATATATATGCTTCTTGATAATGTTTTAGATGGGATATTAAATCATAGTGATTATTATATCTATCTTTACTAAAGCCCGTCTTCAGGGAACATCCATGTGATAATACATTGAGGAGTTCTTAGCCATTTTCTATCTCTTTTCCTCTTTATAATCTTTCTTTTTTGAGACATAGATTAAGAATTAGTAAGATAAGAGTTTTATTTCAGGTCAGAGATCTGACTAGAATTGGGAGTCTAGCCCTGATGGTGGCCTTCATTCTGGCATAGGTAGAAGGTTACTCAGGATGATGAGAGACAGAGACTACAGAGTCCTAGTAAAATTGTCTCTCATTGAAGACCACCAATCCATCAAACCTAGTAAGTCATTGATCTTATGTGGTGAATCCATTTCATTCTCGTTATATTTCAAAGGTAACTAATATGGCTTATTGAAGATTTTAAGAGGGATAAATCATATACAGATAATACCATAGCAAAACACTTAAGTCTTCTCTAGTGCCATTTCATGGGAAAAGCTTTTACCCAGTCTTTCAATCCTGTTTGATTTTCCAGTGTTGCCCTAATAGTTCCCTTTTAAAATCTACATTTTGTTTATAGAATTGCCTGTGATAAAACATACTGTCAACAGCATATAAAATTACTCTGAAGTATAAATATGCTTAGTGTTGAATGTGGTTCATCCCAGATTACTAGAAGGTCTTTGGAATTCTAAGCACAAGCCTGAAAAGGAAAACATATTTGCTCAATGTCATCGTTTCTTCTTGTTTATCTACTGCCTTTGCTTATTTGTGGAGTGAGAAGCCTGGGCTTAACACAGAATTCTGGTATATTAAAGGGTTCCTCAAACACCATATTGTAGATCTACAAAATCCTACATTAAACCTGAGCTAGTTTTGAATATTTGCTTGCTGTGTGTGTTTGTTTGTAAGTTTAAGAGAAAAAATAATAGATGTGATGACAGGAGTTATGTAGTAGATCAACTGACTCTATGACAAACTTCTATATTATATACATGTCAAAGAAATACTTGGCAAGTAAGAAAAGAATATAAAATTGAGATATAAAACAGAGCTCATATAAATTATAGAAATCCTGTATGAAAAAACATGGACATCATAAAAGGCATACATTTCTTTCTTACCTGAAAGTTAAGGCTGTAGACTCTGTCATTAAACATAATGACAATGAAAAATAATGAAATTTACTTAATGCCACTTCTTTAGATGGTTGTTACATAAATGAAATTGCTAAGAAATGGAGAAATCTGTGTGATTTTATACTTAGTTCTAAGCACTAGTGGTCCTTGACAAGGAAATACAATTGATGAAATAGATGTATCTCCTGAAAAGAAATGTGGAATGTTGGCAAGACCTGAATATTGATCTTTAGAGAATGGAGTTCTAGCTCCTTTAGGGATGGAAAGGCCATGTTTCAAAATGGGGTTCTTAGGAACTGCTTCAAAGAAATTAGCAAATGTCAGCAACATTTTAGTATTTGCCATGTTTTAAAAGGCATCTCAGAAGAAGAGCTCACCTTCCTGCCCACGATGAGGAAGGTTATCATATATGATGGTAACATGTCTGATCATCTTTTTTATCCTCAAAAGACAAACCTGTGCCAAGTAATGGTGGAACATAGACTTATCCTACTCTTTAAGAAAGTCAAGTTATTCTTTAAATATTGATTTACTTTCTAAGGAGGTTTATATACTCAAAATATGATTTGATCTAATCTATTGCATGCTTCTTCTGTAAGCTTTTTACATATTAATCTATTTTATATTTATTTGACTAATCAGTACATACTATTGAAGTCATTTATCCTATGTAGGATGTATTTGCCATGTAGTAAAAGGCATCTCAAAAGAAGAGCTCACCTTCCTGCTCATGTTGAGGAAGGTATCATATGTGGTGGTAGCATATCTGATCATCTTTCTTTTATATAACTTCTTATGGGTAAACACACACAGATAGACAGACAGACATGAAAGAGAGGGGGGGACAGAGAGAGGAAACAGTTTCTTCAGTATTTCTCATAATTATCTGTAGAAAAGTAATTGATCCCTTTCTTGTTACAGTTTTCCATAAGCATGTGGAAAGTAAGGCATCAGTGTTGTTTTGTTACCTTAGTATTCATCAGAGATGTCATTAGCACAGTAGGCGCTAACCAAAAGTTTTGTGAAGAACAAAACTAATAAGTAAATAAGTAAAGCCCCTGCTGTGAGAGCCACTTCTGAAGATACTCATTTTCTTTCCTATCTAAGAAACTCTCCAAATAAAACAGGCTCAGTCCCCATGAATAATTACCAAATCATGTGTCATTCTCTGAGAGCCCTTCCATGCTTGCATGGTATCTAGGTGTCAGAACTGCATATCTTTGAAGGAAACATTCATTATAAAATTTCACAATTCTTAAGGATAACATACAATGATCTCATATACTGTTACAGTGTTAAGCAGAGCATTTCAAGAGTGAACATTTGGCACTTGGAACTCTTGTATATACAATGGGAAAGAGCTTGAGGTGTCTCTATGAAAGATGTTGTATTCTAGGACTATTCATTATTAAAACCAAGGCGAACTAAAAGAATTTGTATAACAATAACAGAATGAAGGTTGATGATTTCAACTGTGGAGAAATCATTTAACATTGGGGGTGAAGTTTACTTGATTTTATCATGTACTGCTCCTATGAAAGACCCAAGTTCTATAACCAACACCTTCCTGGTAGCTCACACCCATGTATAATTTCAGGGCCAGGGAATTTAATACTCTCTGCTGGCATCCATTAGCACATTAAAGCACATGTGAGCAAATATGAATACAAACATCTATACATAGTTAAAATTCTTAAAAAATAGTTAATATTGTTTGAAGAAAAAATAACTTTGTGAGGTATTAGTTCTTGTATTCAAACATTTTTTCAATTATGTTTTTATTTCTATTGCTTAGTTTTATTTTTCAAAATTAAAAAAAATTAATTATACCATTTCTCCCTTTTCTCTTCTCCTTCTAATCTTTACTATGTACTGCTTGCTTTCTTACTATCATTCAAATTGAAAGTTTTTATTAATTATATATATATATATATGTGTGTGTGTGTGTGTGTGTGTGTGTGTACTAATTTCAAAATATATAATTACAATATGATCAGTCCCTATACAATTAATTGTGTGTATTAATTTCAGGACTATTGAAGAGGACAAGGTAGAAAGGTTGTTATAGTGAGAGGCAGGAATTATACTGAGATTGTGTGTTATAGAATATCCCATAAAATTTAGTCACCTCAACATGGCCATCTATATTGGGACAGAATAAGAATAACAACCTCTGGGTTGTAACAGATATCCCAAAGAACTATGTAAACTGATGAGTGCTGATTCTAAATCACAGGTCTTTTCCACATGTGATCACAGACTTCTTTCTTCAGCATTTTCATGTCTCACAAATTTAAATAAATACAACCATGCTCAGAACTGTAGTTTACTGTTCCAAAACAGTGAAGAATTAGATAAAGGATATTTTAAAAGCCCAGTGTGCTGAATAAGGTAAAGTGCTACAGGACTAAGAAACTATTCTATGGATTATCAAAATTAGAATATATTTGGATACTTTTATATTTCCTTAACTCAATGAGTAAATTATAATGTAAAATTATGCTCATACAATTGGGTAGATGTGTGTGTGTTTGTGTGCATGTGTACACATACATAGACACACACACACAAATTAGAATCCTGTGTATGAGCTCATTGAAATATAAAATGATAGTTTTAAATAAAAATAATTTTTCCACTTAAAAAAGTGTTAAAGATAATTGCCAAAATAAAGTTTTAAGAAATAAATTTCCCTTCTCTAATTTTGCAATACTGTATTTATCTATTTTCTATATGACATTATGGTACCTGTGCCTTGCTGTCCTAGCAGAAACTGTGGCAATGTTGCATTTTCACACAGTGTATTCTAACAGTCCATAGAGAACTTAGTTGGGGTGAATGAAATGCCTTTCTTATGCAAACCAACCAATCCCAAGCAATCTTAAGCACCTCACTGTTTGGTACCTTGCCTGAGTCTTAGTGATTCAAATTATCAATTTCAGATCCCCCAGGGTTTCTGACCCACTTCTCTCTTCTATATATATATATTTTTAACCATGAAGCTTGTTGTAGTGGGCTTTAAGAACTTGTCTTGGGATTTTTAAAATTAATAAAAATTTCCTTCCCTACAATATTCATTTTCATGACTATGAACCTTACACCAAATTAAAACAAGTCTGAAGCATAATACAAATAATTCATAGAACATTGAAGATGTGAATTTATTCAAAGTAAAGACTTCACTTTCAATCATGTAGAAAAGTTTCTCCAGGAGACACTTACTGGCTGATTACACCACACCAAAGAAGTACTATAATATACTGATTATTTGTCAAAAATTGAACACAAGGCTATAAACTAATTACTGAAAAATGTCTTAAGAGTTTAGAATATGGGGCTTATCAGTAAACATCACTGGCTACTCTTCAAGGTTCCCAAGTTCAATTTCCAGTACCCACATGGAAGCTCACAACTGTCTGTAACTCTTTTCAGGGCATCAGATACTCTCCCACACACATACATTCAAGCAAAACACCAATGCACATAAAATAAGAATAAATAAATCATTTAAAAACAAAGAGTTCAGAATATATAGAGTTGAAACCTTTTGAAACTTTTCATATCCATATTAGCAGAAAACAGTGGCTAGTAAGCAGGCCAGGAACTTTGGTCAGGAGTTTATAAAGAGGCCATAGAAGAGTGACAGTGACTGTAGCTTGTTCAGCTTGCTTTGTCATAGCATAGGACCACTGTTCTAATAACAATACTACCTACCATAGGCTGGATCTTCTCACAATATCTTTTGTCAAGTTAACATAGGACTAGCCAACACATGAGTTACAAAGAGAGTTGCTAAAGGAAAGAATACGTGCAGTATATCCAAGAATATGGACATGGGCTTCACTAGCTCAAATGTCTTAGTGACTATCATATTTAGCATTTTGGAGGTTTAGGTGTACCTTGACTAAAGGGTTTATAAGAAAGTCAACTTTCTGTCTCTTTCCCTCTTTTTATAATCAGGTTTATCCATTGTCATTGAGATATCTTGGAAGGGATTATATCTACCAATAAAACCACGTGCTGCAAGAGTGTTCAAGAGGGTAGAGAGCATCTTGCAGTAAAATTGAGGTTTCTGATAAAACTGCAATAAAATTAAATTTACAGCTGAGAACATTGAAAGGCCACATACTTTAAGGTTTGAATATGCTTAGTCACTATCTTTACATTCTTATTTAAAACATTTCCATATAAACAAAATGTCATGTCCATTCAGACAATTCTTACATAAAATTCTATCTATTTTCCTAAAATTTTTAAGTCTCACCTGCCAAGAGACTTCAACTAGATTCATCAATGTAAGAAGAATTTTAATCCAGCAACATGACTGTTCTGGCACTGGATCACATCCAAACATTTTCTAGGTCTATGTGATCTAGCTAAAATATAGATATATCTGTAATGTCAAGGACCAGCCTCAGCATAGAGAGGGGTTCTCAGGAAGGGTTGTTCCATAGTGACAAAGAGAAGGACTCAAAGTCAAATCATAGGTACAATCTGACAGCCTGGTAGAGACAGCTTTCTGAAGATTAACATACAGCTCAGCTCTTGCAGAACAAAGTCCAGTCTTTTAATTACATATCAATTCACTTGTCCACTCCAGGTTCTCTTTTGATTATCCTAACAATCATCATTTTTTTGAACTTAGCCCCTGACTCTAAGAAAAAACAACAAGCACATTTTTCTTAACATTGCAAATGAATTCAGAGACTCCCCTGCCTTTATAAGCACAGGTAAAAAATTATCTGGGTGGGATACAGGTCAGAGATCACTGCTCCCACAACACCTGGGCTTGAATTAGCTCAGTCCCAGGCTGACCTAGAATGCAGGAATCTCCATGTCTTTGAATCAGCCTGCCTTTGTATCTTTCTGACTAGCTGGCTCATAATGTAACCACCTCTGTTCTTTTAGGTCCATGAAATGCTCATATGATTCATACTGCATGCTTATATTTTGCATAGTTCAGAAATCCTGTTTATATATTTTTAAACTCAGGTTTCTTGTGATCCCTTCCACAGCCATAAGGGCTTTTCTGAAAATAACAGCTTTTACCAGTTTTGTTAAGGACATAGACACACACTCACTTTCTGGACTTGTGCTAATTCTAATTATCCTGGAGTTATTAACCTTGATAGAGAGGACATTTCCAAGGACATTTCCAATAACTTTGGCAGAGAGAATATTTTTCAAAGGAGGAACATAATTCATATTCATGTGTGTGTGTGTGTGTGTGTGTGTGTGTGTGTGTATGTGTGTGTGTGTGTAGTTTTACAATCAAGCCTCATACCCAGTATCTGTCAGCACTCTCACATCCTGCTTTCTCTGTTCCAAGGGTGGGGAATATATCACATTGTCCCTTCCGTGACCATGTAGGACTCAGTGTCCTAGTACACATCTTTAATCCCAAACAATGACATCTAATTGAGAGACAAAGTAATGGATCAGATAAAGATTTAACAAAATGAGTCAGAGATAGAATATGCCTAACCTTCATAAGAAGAGACAGGAAAAGAGTCTACTTAAGAGTAAGAAGCACTTAAAGAAATGTTCAGTATCTTTAGTCATCAGGGAAATCAAATCAAAACAAGCCTGAGATTCTACCTCATCCCAGTCAGAATGGGTAAGATCAAAAACTCAGATTAGAGCACATGCTGGCAAGAATGTGAAGAAAGAGGAATACTCGTCCATTGCTAGTGGGATTGCAAACTGGTACAACCATTCTGGAAATCAATCCAGCAATTCCTTAGAAAATTGGAAATAGGGCTATATAGATGGCTCAGCCATTAAAGGCTAGGCTCACAACCAAAAATATAAGAGAAAATTGGAAATAGGTCTACCTGAGGACCTAGCTATACCACTCCTGGGCACATACCCAAGAGATACTCCAGCATATATCAAGGACATGTGCTCCACTATGCTCACAGCAGCCTTATTTGTAATAGCCAGAAACTGGAAACAACCCAGGTGTCCCTCAACAGAGGAATGGATACATAAAATGTGGTACCTTTACACAATGGAGTACTACTCAGTTATTAAAAACAATGACTTCATGAAATTTGCAGGTAAATATATGAAACTTGAAAATATCATCCTAAGTGAGATAACTCAGTCACAAAAGAACCCATGTGGTATGTATTCGCTGATAAGTGAGTATTAGCCAAAAAGAAGCTTGGAATACCCACAATACAACTCACAGACCATATGAAACCCAAGACGAAAGAAGATTACACCAAAGTGTTGATGCTACAGTACTACTCAGTAAGGGAAAGAGAATAATCTCTGAGAAATAGAGAGAGAGAGAGAGATCTGGGAGGGAGAAAGGAGGGAGAGTGAAAGGGGGGCCTGTTCAGATATGGGAGGAGATGAGGGAGAAGTACAGAGGGTAAGGAACTGAAAGTAGGTGTGTAGCAGTTGGAGAGGGGAAACCGGGGGTAGCCACTAGAAAGTATCAGATGCCAGGAACCCAAGAGTTTTCCAGGACCCAACAGGGAGGACATTAGCCGAAATATGCAAAAAAGAGAAGATAGCACCTGTAGAAACCATATCCAGTGGCTAGGATATGCACAGCTCCCAGTTGAGGGATGGCACCACCCACCCATCTCAAAAATATTAATCTAGAATTCCTCCTGTCAAAAGGAAATGCAGGGACAAAGATTGGAGCAAAAACTGAAGGAATAGTCATCCAGAGATTGCCCCACCTAGAGATCCATCCCATCTGCTGACACCAAACCCAGACACTATTCCTGATGCCAAGAAATGCTTACTGGCAGGAGCCTGGTATAGCTGTCTCCTAAGAGACTCTGCTAGATCTGGACCAATACAGATGTGAGTATAGAAAGCCAAACATTGGACTGTTCTCGGGGACCACAATAAGGAAGTTAGGGCAAGGACTGTAGGAGCTAAAGGGGTGTGTAACCTCATAAGAAGAACAATAATATCAACCAATCAGACCCCCCAAAGATCCCAGGGTCTAAACCACCAACCAAAGAGTACCCAGGGGTACCCACAGCTCCAATTGGTTATGTAGCAGAGGATTGTCTTGTCTGGCATCACTGGGAGGGAAGCCCTTTGGTCCTGTGGAAGCTTGATGACCCAGGATAGGGGAATGCTAGGCCTCTGAGGCAGGAGTGGGTGGTCAGGTGGGGGAGTACCCTCATAAGGAAAGGGGGAGGGAGTAGTGATTAGGGGGGTTGTGGAGGGGAAACTGGGATGGGGGATAACATTTGGAAAGTAAGTAAATAAAATAACCAAAAAGTAAAAAAAAAGAAAAAGAAAAAGGAAAAAAAATGCAGGGAGAGAGAACTGAATCAGTTCATTTGGTTGGGGGCACTGAAATGGAATTGAGTCAGTTCAGGACAGTTCAGAGTGAAGTACAGATGAATTCCTTTCAAAATGGATACAGATGAGCTCCTTTCAGTAAAGACAGTAGAGCTGATTTCCTTTGTGAGTTTGAACAGTTTCTTGCCAGGCAACAGAGGCAGGTTTTGTGGGATTTGGGGTGCATGGAGGGCATATTAGAAAGACAGATTGCAGGTGAAGACAGAAAAAAACAGAGAATGAGAAAGAGTCAGAAGATTAGAACAAATTGCCTAAGTTAGTAGGAGGCCAAGCAGAACAATTCAATGAGAAACCAAGAGAAGCCAGATTGAATCAGTGAGCCTGGAGAGGAGTTTGAGCCAGAACAACTGAGTTGAACCAGCCAGCCAGAGTTCAGAATGAACTGGAAAGAGTCAGAGCTTTGTTCAGCAGTAACAAATAGGGAGAAGATAACTAAATGTGATGAATAAAAGTTACATTTACACATCAGGGAGACTTCCTTTCTCTTCCCATATATCTTGAGTTGTCCTATCTATCCTGTCTTATTTTCTTCTTTTCCCAGATCTTTATGACAGTTTATTATGTTTTAATTCTGATAGCAGACATAAAAATATTCTTTTAAATCAAACAAAATCCTCAAGGTCAAAATAGTTGGAAAGTACCTTGCAATCTTCGGTTTAATGCTTATTCTGCAGACCATAAGTATTAGAAGTGTATTTAACCATCTATTTATCAGTAATTCACAAACACAAATAACTTCATTTGCACAATAAATGCTTTGTAAAATAAATATTATTGCATAAAATTTTAAAATGAAACATTTACCCCAAATAATCCATAGGTCTCCTTCCATCTTTTTCTTCTTAGACTTAACACTCACTTACCTCTTTCTTGACTATCCTTGGCTCATTACTTTAGATGAATAAATGCTTAATATCTTTGATATCTTTTTCATATGGGCTTGGTATTTTGCTAAATGCAATGAAAATAAAAAGCTTGGAATGACTTTACTTTTACTGAGAAGCAAAACAAATTATCCCTTCGAAGGAGACTGAACTGTTTTTATGGGCCTCATAGATCCTCTGTCCAGTTGTGTTAATCTACAAACCTCCTCTCCAGGAGGCAACAGTTTCTAGAGTATCAGCTACCTGTTATTTATATTCAAAGCTTGTTTCTACAATCAAATGTTACACAGCTTTCAAGAAAAATTGTACAAGAAAAAGACTTTAAAACACTAAGTGATTTTATAATGATGGAAAGATATTACTAAATTATGTGGACAGCACTCTTGTTTTGTCTCTTGATCAGAACTCTAATGCCCAGTGTTCCTATCCTCTAAAAAAAAAAAGAAAAATAAAAACACCAACACAAAACAAGACCTTCCTCTACCCCTAATCTCTCTCAAGTTCACAAAAAATCATTAATTAGTGTTTTATACACAGTCCAAATGTGCAAGAAGCCAAGTTAACCCTTTCCTTCCCATTTAGTTTTTGTTTTATTGTTCTATTACAGCAATAGAAACCATAACTAAGATGGCTCTTATGTTTATATTGATGTTAACATTATCTTTCAGTGAATTCCTACCATGATTAATATTCACTCACCTTGAAAAACTTTTCTGTAGTGAAATAAAGAATCTGGTATACCTGAGTAGAGAAGGAATTCCTTAGGCTGCTGGAGAAATTTCTGAGCTACAGAAGAAAAATAAATGAATGAAGGAAGGAAAGTAAGAAAGAAAGGAGGAAGTGAGAGAAGACAAGCAAAGAGGGAGAACAGGAGGAAGAAACAAAAGGTATACAAATGAGGTCTAGCTGACTATTGGATTATCTTAACAGCTCTTCGCCCTAGAAGGCATCTAAGAACTAGGAACATTTGAGCCTCTTTCCTGCTTCTGTATAAAAGACAGCAAAGAATGACAGCACCACTAGGCTCTTTAATATCTTCTCTCTCTTATGACATTTTTACACTGGATGAGATTTTAGTCAAAATGGAAGACAAGAATGGCATTTTTCTCCTGCAATGGGGGAAAAAATATTCAAGTGTCAGTCACTGATGATACTTTAAAAGCAACTTCTATTGACTGACATTTTAAAAACTAATATTACTTTGCCCAAGGAGTAACTGAGATATCAGACTTCACAGTTAAGACTGTGGTTTAGGAACTTCAGGAGGCTGTCATTGTTCTCTCTGTTTAACAAGTGTATAAGGAAGGGATCCTGCAATGCTGATGTTCTGAATCTCTTTTCATTCTACTTAATCCCCTTACCAGTTCCTCTCCTGGGCTGGAGTATCATGGCCACTTTGACTCTTTGAAGATTGTTTTTCTGACTAAGATCCATGAGATCATTCCAGGCCAAGTGAGGTCCTTGTAAGTGCCACAGTCAAGGGGAGCTTCCATCCTGCAACTAATGGCTGGATTGAAAACTGTAGGTGGTGGTTGCTATTCTTGACCAATTGTAAACAAGAGCACAAGAAGGACAGGTTGAGCTAGAAAAGTGATTGGAATGGATGCTTAGAAAAGTGTTTCACAATGTCTATTTGGTGTTGCAGAACTTGCTATGCTTTTCTTCTTTTCATTTTTTGTTCTGTAAAGCAGCAGTGATTTATATAAACAACTGCAATTTATTTAAAAGATTGAAGGACTATTAGAAACTGTTATATTTTTATAGCAATAATTCTGTGACCTTTATACTGGAAAATGTTTTCAGATTCCTTTTGAAAGCATAACATACTTTTGGGAAATAATCATGGTACATAAAAGTGGATAAATTCAATTTTCTGATTATGAACGTATTGATTTTAAGTATTTGTCAGAGAATGAGATAATTTAATCAAAAAATGCTCATAACTAAGAAAAACATTTTTAGAGCCTGGGGATATGGCTCAGTTCATAGTGTGCTTGCTTAGCATACACAAAGCACTATAATGATGCCTAGCATCACATAATTCTGGTATGTTGCCATGGGCCTGTGATTTCAGAACTCAGATGGTGAAAGGAAGATTAGAATTTCTGAGTCATCCTACATGACTATATGGCAAGGTTAATGAAAACTTGGGGTATATGAGACTCCATCACAAAAAAATGCAATTAATATCCTTATATCATAAAACTTTGAATGTTAGACTTAAGTTGCAGCTTATAGGACTGGTAGGTTATGGATGATCATGTAGATACTAGAAGCTAATGCACCTTCCAGTCTCAAGTATGGCAAAATATGTACTGCATACTTCTATATGAGAATAATAATTAGAGTTCCCAAAGTATATATTAATTCTGCATCATTTTCTTTCTTAAAACCTCCCATTTGGAGAGTTTAGCAACTCTCATTTGAATCTCATGCTATTATTTTTAATTTAAATACTTAGTCTAGTTAGTGCTAACCATATGTAAATGAGTTCAAGGCTCTGAGGCAGCTTGAAGAATCCTATCAGTGACCAGTGCTTGAAAGGGAGTGATTCTCCATTCATCAGAAATTATCCACTACAAACACCACCCAAATATGGGATGAGACCTGGTGATCATGTTTTCCACCTTAGCCAGAATTTTGGCTAAGTGGATTTTATACAGATCTTGTACTTATTATCAAAAATGCTATAGCTTAAATGATTCTGTCAGGCTATTCTTACTTATAAGTCAGTATTTTATATCAATACTTCCCTTTCTATGCTCTTACACTATTTTAGCCATTTGTTCTGTAGTGGTCCCTAAGATTGAGTACAGTGTAGGATACACTAACACAGTTGTCCTTTTTAGATATGAAAACTCAGTCCTTATTCTCAGTACTTTGCTAGTTGTACCTCTCACCTGATAGTTGTCACTGAAAAGTTAAGCAATGGTAAGAGAAGATTAGGTATATATATATGTACATAAATATTTAGATGGTAAATTAACAGCATGACTATTTATTAAAACAATAACATATTCTATTCTAGGGCTTAAAATCTCCCAAAACAGGGGCTTTTTGGACAAGATTACACTTTCAGGCATGAAATTGCCTTCCATAGAATCACAAATACAATCACAAGTGGTTTGTTACCTCATAACACTCATGATTCTATACACCAGTGGGGATATTTTGTCAATTATATTCTTAATTAGTGTGTCTGTAACTTATACTGCATAGGGAATTGTTTGAGAGTTAAGATTCTGTTAGGCACCTATGAACAACTAGATCTCAGCAAAACCTATTTCTCTCGTCAGTGCTATATTAATGAGGTTCATTAATAATCCCAACAGCTTCAAGGAAGTATAGTATGACATACTCGGAAAATGATAAGGGAGAAGTTATCAAAACATGTACTATGATGTCCAATGTTCATATCTATTGACATATGAGCATAAGTGCCCTCATTATGCATTTTAAGTATGTCTAAGAAAAGAGTAATTGTAACTGACTACATAGAAGAATAGAACTACTAATTTTCATAAGAAAACTCCCAATAACTCCCCTTGTTTGCATCCACTGTAAATTCTCTCCTTAGATAGTACTTTCTCAGTCCCTGCATTGCCTGGTAAATACACATTGTCATCTTTCAATATTCTGAACCTACATTTCTAATGTATTTATCAGGATTGTATTGCTGCATATGCTCATATATAGTTAAAACTAAATTGGAAATCTTGCCTAGTTCATCTAAATATTATAAGTATATGGAACCTGATGAATCTACCTCCTGTAGCCAGACAGAAACCTCAGTGGAGCTAGAGACATCAATCCACTGACAAAACTTTCAACCCCAAATTTATTCTGTATACAAGAAATGCAGGCGTGAGGGATAGGGCAGAGACTAAGATAATGACCAACCAATAACTTGTGCAACTTGAGACCTATCTTTTTGGCAAGGACCAATTTTCAATCCACTATTATTGGTACTATGTTATACTTGTAGATAGGAACATGTTGTCCTCTGAGAGTCTCTATCCAATATAAGTCACAGACAAATAAAGACACCAAAAGCCAAACAGTGGGTGGAACTTGGGGACTCTTATGGAAAAGTAGGAGGAAGCAGTGTGGACCCTGAAGGAGATAGGAACTCCACAGGCAGACAAACTGTATCAACTAACCTAGATCTTTGGGGTCTCTCAGAGTCTGAAATACCAATCAAAGAACCTATATGAGCTAGACCTAGGCCTCACTGCTCATATGAAGAAGATATGCTGCTTGACCTTCATCTGGGTCAGGAACAACTGGAGCAGGAGGGGAGTATTATCCCAAAAGCTGTTGCCTATATTTGGGATATATTCTACTATCTGTGCTGCCTTGTCTGACCTCAGTAGAGGAGGAAATGTCTAGCTTTTCAGAGCTTTGAAGGGCTAATGTGGAAGGATACACAGTGGGGCTCTCAGCTGCGTGGAAGACATGGAAAGGAAAGATGGGGGACCTATTGTGGGAGTGAGGGAGCAGGAGAGGGGCAGTCATTGGGATAGAAAGTGAATAAGTAAAACAATATTAAGTTAAAAATATAAGTATGCCTCCTTCAAATATGTGTAAAACTTCCTTACATATCATAATTATACTCAATTATTTTTCTAGTATGTTTGTTCATCTCACTTTCTGACACAAGGAGTCTAACATGATCACTTGGAAGAAGCTATAAGTAGAGAAGATGAGTAACATAGCAAACATTTATTATGCTAAAGAGGAACTCATCTCTCTTCTAAAAAAATTGACTTTTAAGGTTATGAGCAGAGGTAAGACCAGCACTTCTGCTCAGAGGGACCCTCCTGGAACTCTCAGAACACAGGGACCAAGGAGCGGCCTGGAACAGAGACTCTTGTTTTCTGTCTGCAGCCAGAGACCTGAGTTTGTGCCACAGGGCTCTCTACCCAAATAGTGCCAGAAGAGAGTGGGTCTCTCAGGAGTACCAACACACCTTCGAGCTCAGGCAAGAACATTACTTCTGTTCAAATTCCTGGCCCAAGAGGGACCCTAGCAGAGCCATCAGGACACAGGACCAAGGAACAGCTGGGGACAGGATCCTTCTGGTTTCTCTCTGCACCCCAGAGCTGACCCTGTACCACAGCTCTCCAAACCCAAATTCCTCTCAGAGAGAGCTGGTCTCCCAGGAGTATTGACACAGAGGTTGGGAGGAGAAAAAAAGCATAGTCAGAGAAAGCAAGAACACCTAACACCAGAGATAACCAGATGGTGAAAGGCAAGGCAAGAACATAGGGAACAGAAACCAAGGCTACGTGACCTCATCAGAACCCACTTCTATCACCACGGCAAGCCCTGGACATTCCAACATACCAAAAAAGCAAGACTTAGATTTAAAAATCTCATATCATGATGATGATAGAAGACTTTAAGAAGGACATAAATAACTCCCTTAAAGAAATACAAGAGAACACAGGTAAACATGTACAAGTCCTTAAAGAGGAAACATAAAAATCCCTCAAAGAATTGCAGGAAAATACAACCAAGCAGGTGAATGAAATGAACATAACCATGCAGGATATAAAAATGGAAATTCAAACAATAAAGAAATCACAAAAGGAAACAACCCTGGAGATAGAAAACCTAGGAAAGATATAAGAAGTCATAGATGCAAGCATCACCAACAGAATACAAGAGATAGAAGAGAGAATCTCAGGTACAGAAGATACATTGACACAGCAGTCAAAGAAAATGCAAAATGCAAAAATATCCTAAGCCAAAACATCCATGAGATCCAGAACACATTGAGAAGACCATACCTATGGATCATTGGTATAGAAGCAAGTGAAGATTCCAAACTTAAAGGGCCAGTAAATATTTTCAACAAAATTATAGAAAAAAACTTTCCTGACCTAAAGAAAGAGATGGACATAAGCATTCAAGAAGGCTAGAGAACTCCAAATAGATTGGAACAGAAAAGAAATTCCTCCTTTCATATGATAGTCAAAACATCTAATGCACTAAACAAAGAAAAAAGTATTAAAAACAGTAAGAGAAAACATATAAAGTAACATGTAAAGGAAGACCTATCAGAATTACACCAGACTTCTCACCAGAGACTATGAAAGCTAGAAGATCCTGGGAAGATCTCATACAGACCCTAAGAGAACACAAATCCCAGCCCAGGCTACAATGCCAAGCAAAACTCTCAAATACCATAGATGGTGAAAAAAAGATATTTCATGAAAAACCAAATTTGCACATTATCTTTCCAAAAATCCAGCCCTACAAAGGATAAAAGATTGAAAACTCCAACACAAGGAGAGAAACTACACCTTGGAAAAAGAAAGAAAGTAATCTTCTTTCAGCAAACCCAAAAGAAGATAGTCACATAAACATAAAAATAAAATAAAAAATAACAGGAAGCAACAATCACCATTCCTTAATATCTCTTAACATCAATGGACTCAATTCCTCAATAAAAAGACAAAGACTAACAGACTGGATACATAAACTGGAACCGCATTTTGCTGCATACAGGAAACACACCTAAATGTCAAAGAGAAACACTAACTCAGAGTAAAGGGCTGGAAAATAATTTTCAAAGCAAATGTTCCCAAGAAACAAGCTGGAGTAGCCATTCGAATATCTGATAATATAGACTTTCAACCAAAAATCATAAAAAAGATAAGGAAGGACACTTCATCCTCCTTACAGGAAAAATCTACCTGGAAGAATTCTCAATTCTGAACATCTATTCTCCAAATACAAAGGCACCCACATTCATAAAAGAAACTTTATTAAAGCTCAAAGCATACATTGAACCTCACACAATAATGCTGGGAGATTTCAACACCCCACTCTCATCAATGAACAGATCATGGAAACACAAACTAAACAGAGATGCAGTGAAGCTAACAGAAGTTATGGTCCAAAAGGATTTAACAGATATCTGTAGAACATTTCATCCTAAATCAAAAGAATATACCTTCTTCTCAGCACCTCATGGTACCTTCTCCAAATTGACCAAATAATCAGTCACAAAACAGACCTCAACAGATATAAGAAGATTGCAATAATCCCTTGTTTCCTATCAGATCACTATGGATTAATGCTGGACTTCAATAGCAACAAAAACAACAGAAAGCCGACATACACATGGAAGCTGAACAATGCTCTACTCAATGATAACTTTGTCAAACAAGAAAGAAAGAAGAAAATTAAAGACTTTCTAGAATTTAATGAAAATGAAGGTACACCATACCCAAAGTTACGGGACACAATGAAAGCAGTGCTCAGAGTAAAACTCATAGCTCTGAATGCCTTAAAAAAAAAAAAAAACTGAAGACAGCATACACGAGCAGCTTAACAGCACACCTTAAAGCTCTAGTACAAGATGCTAATACACCCAAGAGAGTAGATAGTAGGAAATAATTAAACTCAGTGCTGAAATCAACCAAATCGAAACAAGAAGAACTATCCAAAAACTCAAAAAGCCAGCAGCTGGGTCTTTGAGAAAATCAACAAGATAGATAAAGTTTTAGTCTGACTAACCAGAAACTGAGGAAATTAAAAAAAAATCACCAGATACTACTACAAAAGCCTATATGGAACAAAATTGAAAATCTGGATGAAATGGACAATTTTCTAGACAGATACCAAATACCAAAGTTATGTCATGATCAGATAAACCATCTAAACACTCCCATACCCCTAAAGAAATAGAAGCAGTCATTAAAATCTCCCAACTAAAAGAAGCCCAGGACCAGTTGTATTTAGTATAGAATTCTATCAGACCTTCAGAGAAGACATAATACAAATACTCTTCAAACTATTCCACAAAATAGAAACATAAGGAACACTACTTAATTCATTCTATGAAATCACCATTACACTGATACCAAAACCTCACAAAGACCCAACAAAGAAAGAGAACTTCAGACCAATTTCCCTTATGAATATCAAGGCAAAAATACTCAATAGAATTCTTGCAACCAAATCCAAGAACACATCAAAACCATCATTCACCATGATCAAGTTGGCTTCATCCCAGGGATTCAGGGATGGTTCAATACCCTGAAATTTATCAATGTAATTCACTATATAAACAATCTCAAAAAAAAACCATATGATCATTTCATTAGATACTGAAAAGGCGTTTGACAAAATTCAACATCCCTTCATGACAAAAGTCTTGAAAAGATCAGTAATTCAAGGCCGGTACCTAAATAAAGGAAGAGCAATATACAGCAAACCAGTAGAAAACATCAAACTAAATGGAGAGAAACTTGAAGCAATCCCACTAAAATCAGGGGCTAGACAATGCCCATTCTCTCCCTATCTATTCAATGTAGTACTTGTATTTCTAGCTAGAGCAATTATACAACAAGAGGAGGTCACAGGGATACAAATTGGAAAGGAAGAAATCAAAATATCACTCTTTGCAGATGATATGATCATATATTTAAGTGACGCCCAAAACTCCACCAGAGAACAGCTATAGCTGATAAACAACTTCAGCAAAGTGGCCGCATGTAAAATTAACTCAAACATATCAGTAGCCTTCCTATACTCGAAGGATAACCAAGCTGAAAAAGAAGTCAAGGAAATTACACACTTAACAATAGTCACAAACAATATAAAGTATCTTGGTGTGAGTCTAACCAAACAAGTGAAAGATCTGTATGACAAGAACTTCAAGTCTCTGAAGAAAGAAATTGAAGAAGACCTCAGAAGATGGAAAGATCTCCCATGCTCAGGGATTGGCAGGTTTAGTAGAGTAAAAATTGACATCTTGCCAAAATCAATCTACTTATTCAATGCAATACCCATCAAAATTTCAGCTCAATTCTTCATTGAGCTAGAAAGAGAAATTCTCAAATTCACTTTGAATAGCAAAAAACACAGGATAGTAAAAACTATTCTCCACGATAAAAGAACTTCTGTGGGAATCAGATTCCCGAGCTCAAGCTTTACTACATAGCAATAGTGACAAAAACTGCATGGTATTGGTATAGTGACAGACAGATAGATCAATGGAATTGAATTGAAGACCCAGAAATGAATCCAAAGACCTATGGTCATTTGATGTTTGACAAAGGTGCTAAAGCCAACGGGGAAAAAAAAAACAGCATTTTCAACAAATGGTGCTGATTCAACTGGAGGTCAACATGTAGAAGAATGAAAATTGATCCATTCCTATCTCCCTGTACAAAGCTCAAGTCCAAATAGATGAAGGACCTCCACATAATACCAGATACACTGAATCTAAAAGAAGAGAACATGGGGAAAAGTCTTGAACACATGGGCACAGGGGAAATGTTTCTGAACAGAACACCGATGGCTTGTGCTCTAAGATCAAGAATCAACCAACGGGACCTTATGAAATTGCAGTGCTTCTGTAATGCAAAGGACACTGTCAGTAGGACAAAACAGCAACCAGCAGATTGAGAAATGATCTTTACTAATAGATGTCTAATATCCAATATATACAAAGAACTCAAGAAGTTAGACAACAGAGAACCAAATAAACCTATTAAGAAATAGGGAAAAGAGCTAAACAGAGAATTATCAACTGAGAAAACTCGAAAGACTAAGAAGTACATAAAGAAATGTTCAATATCTTTACTCATTAGGAAAATGCAAACCAAAACAAACTTGAAATTCTACCTATCACCAGTCAGAATAGCTAAGATCTAAAACTCAAGTGACAGTAGATGCTGATGAGGATGTGGAGAAAGAGGAACACTCCTCCATTGCTGGTGGGATTGCAAGCTGGTACAACCACTCTGGAAATCAGTTTGGTGGATTCTCAGAAAATTGGAAATAGTACTACCTGAGGACCCAGCTATACTATTCCTGGGTATATATCCTTAAGACCCTCCAACATATAATAAAGACACATGCTCCACCATGTTCATAGCAGCCATATTTATAATAGTCAGAAGCTGGAAACAACCTAGACGTCTATCAACAGAGGAATGGATACAGAAAATGTGTACATTTAAACAATGGAATACTACTCAGCTATTAAAACAATTATTTCATGAAATTTGCAGGCAAATGGATGGAACTTAAAAATATTATCCTGAGTGAGATAACTCAGCCACAAAAGAACAAACACAGTATGTACCCACTGATAAGTGGATATTAGCCCAAAAGTTCAGAGTACCCAAGATTCAATTCAAAGACCATTTGAAGCCTAAGAGGAAGGAAGACCAAAATGTGGATGCTTCAGAGATTCTTAGAAGGGTGAACAAAACAAACAAATAGTAAAGTAGAGACTGAAGAGGAGAACATCCAGAGACTGCCCCCCTCAGGGAAACATCCCATATATAGCCACCCAACCTGCTTGTTAATCTGGACGCTGGGAAGTGCTTGCTGTTGGAAGCATGATAAGCTGTCTCAGGAGAGTCTCAGGTAGAGCCTGACAAATACAGAGGCAGATGCTCGCAGCCAAGCATTGGGCTGAGTGTGGGGTCTCAGATGGAGGCATTAGAGAAGGGACTAAAAGAGCTGAGTGGGTTTGCAGCCCCATGGAGAGAGCAACAGTGTCAACTGGCCAGACCCCCCGGTGCTTCAGGAGACTGGACCACCAACCAAAGAATACACATAGAGGGACCCATGGTGCTGGCAACATGTGTGGCAGAAGAGGGCCTTGTTGTCCATCAGTGGGAGGAGAGGCCCTTGGGCCTGAGGGTGTTAGATACCCCAGTGTAGGGGAATGTTTGGGAGAGAAGATGGGAGTGGGTAGGTGGGTGTGTGGGAGAGCACCCTCATAGAGGCAGGGGAGGGGGGATAGGATAGGGTGTTTACAAAGGGGAGACCAGGAAAGTTGAAAACATTTGAAATGTAAATTATATATATATATATATATATATATATATATATATATATATATATATATATATATATAAAGAATAACAGCCTGTAAAATTACAAGTCAAAACACACAACTTCTTAGAAAGTTTTCTCATGGATATTAGGACTATTCCTGGTCCCATCCCTTGTCTCTGAAACCAATGTTTTAATAATAAGGTAAAACAGCTTTGCCTTTTCATTAGTAGTTATCACCCATGGGATATTAGTAGATGAAATAAAGGTATACACATTATACCCACTACTCAAGGTTGACTAGCATGCAACTTCCTCACCCATTTTTGTATTTGTGATTACAATATAAATTCCTCTACTCCTCTCTTCAAACAACTGAGAAATTTATCACTGCCTAGGATAATTATTTTTGATAATCTCAGCTGAATCATGAAATTATCTAGATATAGTTCTCCAAAGAGTGTCTGAAGAATTTACTCTTATACTTCTGATACTTCACTTGAAATACAATGAAGCAACAATCTATTTTTAAACATATAAGCATACAATGGACAGAATTAAATATTCTACTCATGAAGCTGTTACTGTTTTTCCTTTCCTTCAGCATCCGGAAAAAAGATACCTATATTGAGGACAAAATTATGAGTTGAAGGAAAAGTGTTAGCCGATAGTTCTTGAAGATTGAGAATTTACACTATTGGTTCTGTAGTTTATTGTCAATCATTAAATGACCTTGGGTCTCATCTTAGAATTATCACTTTCGAATTGCAAGAATTATTGTTAGCCGTACATAAATCTGTAAGTTTATGACTTGTATATTATCATGTCTAATATTTAATCAGTTCCTCCATTTAAAACCATTAATTATGTGAAAGGTAGCAATTTAATGGTTTAAACAATAGTCTGGCAAAGTGCCAGACTTCCTTCATTCCATGTTCCCATCAAATTTGGCAGGCATTCATTTGATAAATTCATTTGTCAAGAAGTATTTTACAGAGCTATATTTCTGCCTACTACCCCTATGAGGCTTCTAAACACCCTCGCAATTTCTTCAATATATTAGATTGCTCTATACACCTAACATGTTTAGTAACATGGCCAACATCCAGTTCTTTGAATTATCTCTAAGCATTTTAACAGAGGTTGTAGATTATTTGACGCTTTTGTCTCATTGGATGCATGTAAGAACTGATTGTTATATAGAATGCTTTTATGTTAGTGAAAGGCACTCAAGCTTTACTACTATGCATATACTGGGAATATAAATTATTTATTATGCTTCCTTTCAATGTGTATAAAAAGAAAACATTTGTTGCATCAATCAGCATGGTATATATGAGAGATTATTACTTTGTTCTCATAAACATTTTCTCAGGCACACCTGAAGCTTCAACAAAGTTGTTTCATAAACTCTGATTCAGTTGTTGTTTTGATCTTTGTAGGAAGAATTAAATGATGAATCATTCTGTTGGTAACCATAGTTTCCCATTTTGTGACTTTGTTCACATTTTGTTATTTTACATGAATAAAACAGTTTCAGGGGTTTCTACCTAAATGTCTAATGAGCATTAGATCTTACTTATTTCTAGCAAATTTGTAGTCAACTAAAAGCATATATACTCTAATTATATATCTATGGAATAGAAAACTGATTACCACATTGTTTTGTGGACCTAGCGTATTTTCTTGGAAAGAAATGTTGGCCAGTCAACTTTTATGTTTGGAAGATTTTTGTGCACATGCTATGACAAGGTAGATATAATAAATAATCAAATGTCTCATAAACATGCGCACACACAGAGAGAGACACACATTGAAGTCTGTCACTTCCTTATTCTTAGGATATAATTGTTCAATTCAATAACTATACATTCATTAGTGAATAACTCTACTCTTATGAAACAACTATAATATGAATATAACTTGCCTTGGATATGCACTTCCTTTAGGCAGTTGTTTTCAATTTAGAAATAACAGAGGAGAGAATATTTTAAAAGAGTTTTCATTGAGGTATCTGACTCCAACATTTATCTAAGTCTTGATAAACTTTGCATAGGCATCAGGAATTTCCATTTTTACTGTTTATCTCTTATTCTTTGAATCTATGTTGTATGTAAAAATATCACTCCAAGCTTGTTTACACTATGGAAAGAAACAAACTTTTGTTCTGTCATTTCCCTGTTTTCATTTCTACACGGAATCGCATATACAGGTTATAGGTTTATAGCAGTGTGTCTTACTGTCAAACTCTGATTTCCCTGGAGATTAATTGCTGTTCTCATCACTGTCAGATCTTCTTTCATGATATTGCACGTTACCAATTTTGTATACAGTCCTACAAAATAATGCTATTGATAATGGTACCCGTCTTATTCAAGACATGGTTGGTGGTATTTATGTAAATTTTTGTTGCTACCGCTGGGGAAATGCTATGGTAAAACATGAAATAGCTAGAAATGTAGTGATTATCTATTTCCATAGTAAACAGTCTGAATTAAAGTGAGATGGTCTTGTCTATACCTCCCAAAAAATCAGTCAAATGGTCACATTTTTCAAAGTTATATAAAAAATCATCTAAGAGTATCCACATTTCTAAAATATTTGTTAGTTTTCATTACCAGCTTTAGTATGACTATTTTGGTAACTCTTTTCTTGTTTAAGAGAGCCCATCAGCTTTCCAAACATGGAAATGTTATATTAGTAGTATATTAAAATAGGGTCCATAGACTCTCACCAAGATTCCATCCTGAGACAGTTAGTATTATATCATAAATATTCACTCTATTTCATTTAACCTTTTGCTGTGCCTTCTTTAATTCAAAACATTACTGTTTCTCTTCCATTCATAAACACCCAGTCAATACTTATTAGCTATGTCTGTCACCTTCTTTTCATTTCTTTCTTTTTTACCAGTTTCAGCACTTTCCTTGTTAAATAAAGAATGCTACCATTTCAATCTTGCTGTTACTTGTATAGGAGGTGGAATTATATCCTTGGAAAGGCAAACATCATGGTGTATACTCCTTAGTTATCTTTTCCCACAGCCTTCAAATAACAGTGTTGAGGTCATTCTAACAAGGCAAATGAAACACTTCTACAAACCCAGAAGCTTCAGGGAACTCTTCAACATTTCTTAAGTGCATCTATTCAGGCAAATCCAGCTTAAGATCTTCCATTCCCCTTTTAGGACCCTGACTTCTCTGTGGAAGAATTGAGTAGTCTAATGAATTCATCTTTCACTGAGATTTTGTCACATTTATAATATAGCACGATTTGTTCATCTTGACCTACTGTAAGAGAGTGTGAATCCATATTTTCAAATTTATATCCATAAAGTCTAATTTTCCCAGAATTTTTGCTTTTTATTGTACTTATGAAATTTCTAGTAAGAGAGTTTGAGTGCTTCTTTTCTCTGTGTTGGGAGTCTCATAGCCAGAGCAGACAAACTCTAACTCCTCATCCTCATTACCCCATCTTCATAGTACCTGCATAGGTCATCTTCTTTTCCTGTCATTTCAAGACATTTATAAAAATCTCTCTGTGGAAATGTGCTTTCCCCCCGTCAGGCATTATTATGTGAATAATATGTCTTTTATATTTTCTCAGTGTCTTTGGGTATCTTCAATATGGATAGGAAAGCTAAATTTTAAATAGAAGTATATCCTTTTTGTTCTAGCATTAGCTGTAAGCTATAGACCATGAAAGTCATATTAAATGTTCCAAAAGAACTCTTTAAACTTCAACAAACAAACAAACCTTGTGAATAAGATAAAACTATCAATTTACCATTGCCATGGCATCTTCACTCCATATTTCCTACAGTTACTTTTCTGTCAGAGTTTTCAAACATCAGAATCACAGATTGCATAATGGCAGAAAAGAAATGAGTCTCTCCTAAGTGTATTTCTCCCCTAGTATATAATAAGAAGTAATTTCTGCAGTCACAGCATTGGAGAGTGCTTGGCATAGTCATTATAACATCATCATGGTGAGATCATCTAGAGTTGCAAGAACAGATTCCTCTTGTCTGTCTATTTAAAGAATGAGAAGTCAGGATAATTAAGGTCTTAGCACTCAACAAAGGTTTATTGAAAGCAAATCACACAAAGATGGACACCTCAAGAGTGAGGAGTGGGTTCAGAAATCAAACATGTGGTCTACAAAATAAAAATTTCTATATTAATATGGGATGATTTCACCAAAGAATTTGCTGATTTGCAATATCATAAGTGCTTAGTTAATCCAGATAAAGAAAGGTATCTCTGTTAGGGTTTCTATTACTGTAAAAAAATATGACCAAAAGCAATTTGTAACTGATGCAAGATCGAAAATGAGTGCTACTTACTGGATTACACTAATTGTTTGCATGGCCTGCTTTCTGAGAATACTTTGTACCAGTAGAACAAGAGTGTCACTAACCATTGTGAGCTGGGCCGTCCCACATTAATCAACAATCAATAAAATACTCTGCAATCTTTTGCCTAAGCCAAAGTAACAGGGAAAATTCTCAGTTGAGGTTTCTTCTTCCTAAATGTCTCTAGTTTATGTCAAGATGACACACAACTAACTAGACAGAACCAAAAGGTAGCTGATTGTTTCAAACAGGTTCACCCACATCCCCATTAGAAGACCTGAGAGTCCCATGAAACTTTCTTCCAAACCAGAAAATCTCTGTGTATGTGAGAGAGGAACAAGAAGTCAGTCATATTAAATGTTTAAAAGAAAACTGCATCATTTCCCCAAAGTCTTTTTTTTCTGTCCATCTTACTTTCAGGGATCAGTTTACTTCCTAGTCCTTCAAGTATTCCTTCGAGAAGTTTCAGTTACATTTTCATTGACTTCCAGCAAAGGTCTTATGGACTTCTTAAGAATCAATTCTTGGACAATATTTTCTATTAACAATATTAGGTCCAGTGCTTTGTGCATTACTGTATATGAATACATTTACACAGATGATGTTTTAGAAAAGATATCTTTTAAACTACCTGAGTGTAAGGGAAAAGAAAATGACCACTTCTAAAAGAAATTTGACAGTATAAATGGTACCAGAGTTATGACTTCTCTGAGAGAAGTTGGCAAACCATATATATAAATATTTTAATTTTAACTTTCTTTATTGGCTGTATCACTCAGTCACTAGGTAGATTCAAATACTGCTACTTAGCAGGAACAATTGCCTCCCAGGAAAATAATGAAGCAAGATGATTCCCTGTGATGATGGTAATTTTCCTGGGTTAACAGAGACAGCAACTCAGTAATTGGTGTGTGGTTATAATGTCCTGATGAATGATCACACGTGAAGTATATCACAAATAGGTAAAGCCATTGGAGGAGCACCTCAAGCAGAAAGGACAGTTCCTGGTCATTTGAGGCACTCGTGGAGTAAAATGAGGTGAAGTGGAAGTATTAGCTAAGAGCTAAGTCAGATATAATTTTCAAGGCTAGGATTAGAGTGGGTTTTATCTTTGCCATGAAGGGACGTATGTGTAGAGATTTAAGATCAGAGGTAATTTTACATTGCCCTTTTAAGTAAGTTTTAAGAAAGAGAATTGATAGCCTTTGTTACTAAACTCTGAACCTTATAGGGAGGATTACAAAGTGTTTCCAAGGTCAGAAAGGAGACCCCATTCTCTTGTATAGACTCTGAAATTTCGAATGTTAAAAAGAAAAGGACTGCAAAAATATTTTTCAGAGAGTTAAAAACCCAAAAGGCTGACTGGATACATCACTCACTTTGACACCAAGCTATCAAAAATGATTTGACTTAAATTGGGACAATCTGAAAAACATACCTTGTCACATTGACAGATGTGTGTGTGTTTGTGTGTGTGTGTGTGTGTGTGTGTGTGTGTGTGTGTGTGTGTTGGGGGTACGACCACCACAACTCACTCCTTAAGCACCATGATTTTTTTTTTCACTTGTACTACAGAATGTTTTGGCTACCTGTCTAAACAGAAAAGTATTTGTATTATCTAGTAGAGTGTCCCACCTACAATCAAGTTTCAAAATTACATGAGATGTCTTGAAAGACTTATTTCACAAAGATAGAGAAGAAAACTAACTAAAATCCCAGTGTTTCTATTATCTCCGTTATCACTTCTCATTACAATATAATTCAATAAACAGAGTATTATATTGGGCATATTTTAGAACACTCTCAATTTAATTGATAAAAAGCAAATATTATAAAATCAAACTGAAATTGTCATTTTTCCATACTTTCTTTTCATTTCAGGCAAAACATCTAACATGTATCAATTGTCTTACTTTTAGAAAGGATAATCTCTTAATTCAATAACATAAACTGTTCTCATTATTCTTGATATCTAGTTTATGAAATGCTAACTACTGAACAAAAATAAAACAACAACATTTTGAGATTTTTCCAGGCTAATTAAATGTACACTATTATTGATATTTTTAAGCAGTCGATTTCAAATTCGGTTACAGATTCCAGTGGAATAAGAACTGTATGAAACATTTGCTATGTTGCATTCAAGTTTAAAAAAATAAACCCATTTATATTCTGTATATTAATATGTATGTCTTATATATATGCAATACCATTATAATAGGCAATTGTGTATTATTTTACAGTAATATTATAATTACATAATGTTGTGCACAGTTTCTTTGTGTCAATTAAAAGTAAGTATAGTTGGTGCGTTATGCCCCAGCACACCCAAAATTATGTTTGTAATTTGTGGCTGCAAAGAGTGTCCTAAGAATACCTGGAGTGCAGTCTGAAAAATATTATAGTAATGATAAAAATTTAACCATTAAAAAGAGAAATAATGACTTTTCCCCCTTAACATAACATTGATAGTCTGAGCTTAATGATTCTCAGGAAGATGTTGGTATCTCTAGTTGCAAACAGATCGATGATCATGAATATGCAATCTAAGCCATAGAACATTCAACTGAACTGTGAAATAGGCAGTTTCACAGATGATGAAAAAATAAAACAGGCATATTTTGGAAGTACATTTTTCCTACAGTTCTCCTCATCTGCCATGTACTGATTTCCCACATTACACATTAGCTGCAGGAAGGTTCCACTGCCTAGAGACAAGGAGAACACTTAGTGTTTCTGCACACTATTTAACTCCATAGCATAGAAAATGAAAACTTCCTTCAAACATGATTTTTCTTGAGTATGCTTTGTACAGACAAGAGCTTTAGCTGTCAGACCTCTTGCTGTCACTTAAGAATTACTTTCATAGAGTTCAAGGTTTATCCAGGAGTTTTATAAGATGAATAAATTAATCTGGTTTATGCTAACAAGTTTTCAAAAGAAAGATGAGGTACTTTTAAGGATTGGATTAAATCCTTAAAAGTCATGTTGAAGACATGACTTAGATCACACACAAACTTGCCGTACTTGGAAATAAAATTGTTAGACAGATAATCATATTCAGATGAGTCCATTAGAGGAGGAGTCATCTGATATGATGGGTATCTTATAGGGAATAAAAAAATATATTTTTCTATACATATAGGCTTGGAGGAACATGATGACGATCAGGGTAGGAACGACAGGGACTGAGTGAATTTTTCTTTTTCTTTTCTTTTTTTCTTTCTTTATTTGTTTTGCCACAAGCTAAGAACTATATGTTGTACAAGAAGCTGTATATAATAGAGAAAACACCACCTTCTTCTGTAGATTTTTTGATCATATTAGAGACTGTAAATGTAGCAATTAATTACCTGTTCCCAAAACTGTCCAGACTGTGGGATTTCATTAGGGTAGATGTGATGAAGTTCAGCAGGACCATCTGAATTCTGAGGATTAAATGAGGCCCTTGTACAACTCAGAGCATCAATGACCAAAACAATGACTTTCATATTTTATCTAACTTAAATTTTAATAAAATAATTAAGAGATACATATCTCATAAGTCTCAAGTGTAAAACAATTATCTGGGATATTGCAATCAGATTTCCTCTACATTTTTAAAACATAGAGCTGAAAGCTGTTTGGAATGATATCTGTATTATATGTGCATTAGTTTGTTGATGGACATTATTGAAATTACTGTGCATTAAGTCTAAACAGTTTTCCAAATCTCAAACTTTTTGGACCTCTGGATTACTAAATTTAGGGGGTTTAATAAATATATATATATTTGATGAATTATTACTTAGATGTCTGATTATGAATAATCTGATAATTTTATCTTTTTAATTTATTTTTTTACTTTTATTTATTGAATATTTTCTTTAGTTACATTTCAAATGTTATCCCCTCTCCTGGTTTCACCCCACCCCCAGAAATCCCTTATCCCATCCACCTTCCCCCTTCTTCTATGAGGGTGTTCCCTCATCCACCCACCCACTCCTGCCTCCCTTCCTTAGAATTCCCCTACACAGGTCCAAGAACCTCTGCTCCCATTGATGCCCAACAAGGCCATTCTTTACTACATATGCAGCTGGAGCCATGGGACCCTCCATGTGTACTCCTTGGTTGGTGGTTTAGTTTCTTAGAGCTCAGGGAGATCTGGTTAGTTGATATTGTTCTTTCTATTGTTGCAAACCCCTTCAGATCCTTCAGTCCTTTCTCTAACTCCATTGGGGACCCTGTGCTTATTCTAAAGGTTGGCTGTGAACACCTGCCTCTGGAAGAGCTTGTCAGGAAACAGCTGTATCAATCCCCTTTGATCAAGCACTTCTTCACATCCACAATAGTGTCTGGGTTTGGTGACTATATATGGGATGGATCCCCAGATGGGGCAGTCTCTGGATGGTCCTTCCTTTAGTCTCTGCTCTATACTTTGTCTCCATATTTGCTCCCATGAGTATTTTATTCCACTTTCTAAGAAGAACTGAAGTACCTACACTTTGGTCTTCCTTCTTCTTGAGCTTCATATGGTATGAGAATTGTATCTTGGGTAGTCTGAGCTTTTGGGCTAATATCTACCTATCAGTAAGTGTATATCATGTGGGGTTTTTTTTTTGTTTTGTTTTTTGTTTTTTGTTTTTTTTTTTGTGACTAGATCACTTCACTCAAAATGATACTTCCTACTTCCATCCATTTGCCTAAGAATTTCATGAAGTCATTGTTTTTAATAGCTGAGTAGTACTCCATTGTATAAATATACCATATTTTCTGTATCCATTCCTCTGTTGGAGGACATCTGGATTCTTTCCACCTTCTGGCTGTTATAAATAAGGCTGTTATGAAACATTGTGGAACATGTGTCCTTGTTATATGTTTGAGAATCTTAAGGGTATATGCCCAGGAGATCATTCTGTAACACAGGCTTAGAACATTGTATTTGCTTTCTCTCCACAGTCAGAACCAATATATACATATATATATATATATATATATATATATATATATATATGGATTTTATTAACCCATAAATTGTTATTGTCACATTAGAAAAGCTGAGAACTTAGTAACTACTCAAATCATGAAGTTGGGTACCTAAGGAGACCCTGACTTATTTGCATCTGGATTACTGTCAGTGATACTGCCTAATCTGGGGTGTCATCTCTGTCCTAGTCATTAGAAGATACAATACTATTTGGAAAGGAAGAAGATAAATAGTGTTGTTGGTGGGTTTTATCTTCGCATTATTCTAGGAAAGCTCTTAGAATTATGCAAAAACTGTAAGAACATTGCAGTTTATAAAATAATATCATTTTCAAAATATTTTTTGCCATCGCAATGGAAGTCAATTAGAATATTCTATTGTATGAAATGCACACACACACACACACACACACACACACACACAGTGAACTACTAAGCTATGAAAGCACAGGTAACCAAAAATGCATGTTATATAGTGATTTGAACTAACTAGAAAAGACTAGATATACAACGGTTTAAATTAAGTAACAATCTAGAAGATTAAACAACCTATAGAGACAGGAGATGATATGATCTAAAGAGATGGGAATGAAATAGCAGATTACAAGGCAAGTTTAGAGTTAGAGATGACTCTCTTGAAAATGTCATAAAATCGGTATGCATGCATTCATCACTAGCATAGGACAGCACCAAATTGTAGGTGGCAGCTACAGGTGGATGTCGTTTCCGTGCGTCTGTGCAAGCATAATTTCCTTAGGACCAACAGTCCTTGAGAGTGAAAATCTAGTCTGTGTGCACTAAGGATGGTATAGATATTTCTGCATATTCTAGCAAATTTTGCTATGAAATTCCAATCATACTAAATAATAGAATTTCAGAAATAGTCTCATTCATATACCACAACATTTCACATATCCTAAACAAAAGTTTGGATTTTTGATAAACTTCTGCAGTTAATGAAAAATAAGTGACAACTGTAATCTTGTGACCAGAAGCAAGAATAAAGCAATCAGGTAGATGGAAAAATATGCACAGGATAGAAAAGAGTGTACAGAAGTCAGAATGAAATGCACAGTAATTTTCATTTGAGCACAGTTGGTAAAGGAAACAACATCCTGAGATTTTTAAAAAATAGTTTTTTTAAAATGCTGAAATGTTCTGTGGTTGTAATATGATTGAAGTGTTTCTCAACACCAAATATAATACTCTGTGGTTTGGTTGTCTGAAAGGTATGTAGGAAATTCTGCATGCCTCAAATTTTGAGACATGAAATGAAGTTCACAATCATCTGAATACTTCTGAAATCAAAGAAACTTATATGGAGTGTTCCTTTTAAAGATGTATATTTTACATTTGAAATGTAAATAAATAAAATAGCTAGTAAAAAGATGTATATTTTAAATGTTTTTAAATGTTTTTATTTAACCCTTAAAAATTATTATTTAAAATATATTTTGATCATTTTTACCCTCTTCCAACTTCATCCAGACCTTCACTTCTATTTTACTACCTACCTGACTTCATTTATTTTCTCTCTTTCAAATCAATTTTAAAAAGAAAATAGTAAAAACCGAAACAAAACAAGACATTCAGTTTAGCTTGATTTGGCCAACTATTTCTGAGTGAGGGGCCCTCCCTGACATTGGGTTTACATAACTGGGGTAGCTTCATTAGAATGTGGATTTTCCTTCTTCCAGAATCTATCCTTTGTGAATAACTTCTTGGCAAAGCATGTGACTTTGTGGTACTGACTACCTCTCCTCTCTACGAAAATGTTATCTGGCTTGACCTTCTGCAGGTTTTCTGCCTGGTGTTACCATTTCTGTGAGTTTGTATGTGTATTGCCTTGGCTGTTTTTTAAAAGTGCTGTTTCCTTGAAGGCATCCAACACCCTGCCTCTTAAAATCATTCTGCATAGATCCCATGAGATTTGAGAAAGGACTTAATTTAATGTTGAGCATTTCAAAGTCTCTTATTCTCTGCACTTTGTACACTTGTGGGTTTATGTCTAATTATCATCCACAGCAAGAGGTTTGAGAGATGCACTGTAGTATGGTACAGAAACAACACGTAGCAAAGAATGCAAAAGTGGTTTAGCAAGTAAGTATTGGGTGTATAGTATTATGGAGGACTTGAACAAAAGGAAAATGTAATTGAAATACATTGTATACTTTTAATAAAAAATAACAAGTCTTTTAACTACCATATCTATTTATCAGAATGATCATATAATGTTTTCTCCTAGGGCTATTGACCTATCTTTCCACAGGGTCTTGTTTTCATTAACAATATCTTATGTACAATGACAAGTGCTACAGAAATGATGGTCAGATGCATGTGAAACGGACACCTATAATCTTCCTCATCAGATGTGTACCAAATCAAAATTTCAGTTACCCTAAGACTGAATTCCTTCATTTTTAAATTTGGAAATTATTGAGCATATTTTTTTTTGATACTTTATTTACATTTCAAATGTTTCCCCTTTTCTAGATCTCCCCTTTGGAACCTCCCTATTCCCTTCCCCCTCCCCATGCCTCTATGGGGTATTCTCCCACCCACCCACCCACTCTTGTCTTCCCTCTTTGGCATTCTCTTATACTGGAACATCTAACACCCTCAGGCTCAAGGGCTTCACCTCCCCCTTTTTCTTCATGATCTTCTTGAATGTTTTAACACTGTTTGTTATTTACCCAGAATTCTTATAGGATATACCCAGCTATATAATAAATAACAAATTCTCTCTGCTTTTTATGATATGAATTGATTTTATTGGATTCAAAGGAGTTTAATTCTAAATGCATAAGCTTTTTTCAGTTTAAATTATTTTTAAGTTGGCAAACTATGGATTTTTACAGTTTACACTCAGCATAACACAGCATGTCCATTGTTTGTAATTTAATGGCTTTTAATTGTCTTGTGGTCAATAGAAGTGGCTGCTAAATGCGTCTTTATTGTAGTTTGTCTACATTTAGCCACTATAATAGGAACTTTAAAACACACTGAGAAAGAATCGTAAATATTAAATAAACTATACATTTTCTATTTATATTTTAAATCTTGGTTAAATGCTACATGTCATATTAGTCATGGTATTTTGGAATTAAGTAAAGTCATATGAACACAAATCTATCATTCAAAATACATGGAAACAAAAGAAGTAATTTAAACGTATAAACACATTTCTGACAGAAATAAGCGAAAACCATAGAAGTATATATTCTGAATGGAAATCAACTCCCATTAAACATTTTTATATATTACATATTTCAAAAATTTAATTGGTATGCTTATGCAAACACTTTTTGCACTTATTATTAGATGATTCCATTTTTCCATTTTAATAATGCATAGTAGATTTTTTCAAGAGTTAAATTGCACCAGAAATATGGTTTAGTTGGTAAACATGCTGATCATGCAGCTTGATGATTTTCCTATTCATAGGATACAAACTAGGGAAGGAGAAAGGCAGCTCCAAAATGTTCTTCGCTGTCCAGTACACACACACACAGACACCCACACACACACACACACACTCACACACATACACATGAAAGAAAGAAAAGAGAGAGCAATTTGTGCTTTCAAATACATAAATAAACACATGTACACATATAGAGAGAATAGACATACACAGATACAGACACATACATATACAGAGAGAAAGAAATATGTATACTTATATGTACAAAAACAGATCTAAGGCAGAAGGGATTGTAAGTTCCTAGAGTTTCAGCTATTGCCAGAGGGTGAGGCAAGACATTCTAAAATTTAAGACGACCCTAGATAAAAAAGCTAAGAAATGGATTATTTGCTCTGAAACACACACACACTCATCATATTTAACATATGATGATTTCTAAATTATGACATTTTTGTTTGTCCATTTATAGAACATCTCTGTGTTTTATGGGTGCTTTTGTATATTCCTTTTTATAAATTTTCTATATGTGTATCTAATATACACATATGTGTGTACTTATAGTACATATTCAATATCTTACTCTGTTTTCAGAAAACATCACAGGTACTCAGACTAAGACTAAGAAGCATTCCATTTACTAATAAAAAATGAAATGCATTTGTATATAACATATGTCTGCATGTGTGCTATGTCTCCTGTGTCCTAACTAATGCAACATCAATAGAAATATTTGTTATACAGTACTTTTGAGTAACACTTGAGAGACACAGTTATTTATCAGGATTTTTTTTCTACATGATTATTGAAAGCATGAATGAAAAAGTCTATGATAGGGCAACAACTGTACATACAGATGCATGGATGTAACTATATGTTTATATACATACTATTCCAAGTACATGATTTGGGGGATGAGAGACTCTTAGAACCTTAGATGAAATGTCTGACAGTAGGAAGCGGGAATTTATAGATCCCACTTCCAGCAGGAGGACAGGGCATCAAATGAGGGAGGGGTTGCCATCCCACAGTCAAAACTCTGATCCATAATTGTTCCTTTCTGAAAGATTTACAGGGAAGAAAATGGAGAGGAGGCTGAGGAAAAGGAGGTTCAGGGACAGGTCCAAAGTGGGATCCAGCTCAAGGGGAGGTCCCAGGGCCTGACATTATTACTGAGGCTATGGAGCACTCACAAAAAAGGAGCTAGCATGACCACACTCCGGAGGACCCAACAAGCAGCTGAAAGAGTCAGATGCAGATATTTGCACCCAACCAATGGACAGAAGCTGCTGAGCCTTATGGTTGAATTAGGGAAAGGCTGGAAGAAGCTGAGGAGGAGGGCAACCCTGTAGGAGGATCAGCAGTCTCAATTAAACTGGACCCCAGAGATCTCTCAAATACTGGACCACCAAACAGTCAGCATACACCATTTGATATAAGGTACCCAACACATGTACAGCAGAGGACTGCCAGGTCTGTGTTGAATCAGAGATGATGCACCTAACCCCCAAGAGACTGGAAGCCCTAGGGAGTTTAGAGGTCAGGTGGGGTGGGGATTGGGGAATGGGGACATCCACATGGAGACAGAGGCGTGGGGAGGAGGTATGGGATGTGGAACAGATAAAGGGTGGAAGGGGGGCGGAATAAAATCTGGAGTGTAAATAAATAAATTATTAAATTAATTTTAAAAATTGTGTGAAAAATGAAAAGTGAAAAAAATAGTATTGGAAATATATATGTGTAAGTACATAGACCTTAACACACACACACACATACACACACACACACACACACACACACACACACACACATATATATATATATATATATATATGTACAATATACAAAAATATATGAGGTCTACTTGTGTCCTTTTCCAGTTCTCAGCTTTCTCATATATCTAAATATTTCTTGTACAAGGTCAATGCTTTGTATGAAATTATAAACTATAGTTCATTTACAGTGGTTTATATATTTAAGGAGTTTGCACGTGAATGGATTTAAAGAGAAAGTACATTGAAAATATAATTAGAATCATGCATAGAATATGATTGCTATTAATGTAAAAATTTGATAGATTATAATGTACTCATAGGCATGAGGAAGGTTTCAAAGACCAGGGAGAAATTATGTCAGATATATATCTGGTGAAGATATTTTTCCCACTCAACAAACTGCTTCTTAATGAAATGATGGTTGTTTTGCTGAACATAATCTTAATAATTCTATGATGTCACTTTTATTAAAAGGCAGTATTTTAGGCTTGCCCTAATAGGGATCCTATTAGGATCCTATTCACACAGTCCTTACCTTGGCCAATAAATTTGGATATGCTTAATTCTTTCTCCTTTATTTGATTTAGGACACCATGTCTTCTATTGAGGCCCTTGATTCACTTGAAGTTGACTTTTATTCAGGGTAAAATATAAGTATCATGTTTCTCTCTTCTACATGTAGTCATCTAGCTTGATCAGGACCATTTGTTGATAATATTGTCTTTTTTCCAATGTGTATTATTAGTCATTCTATCACTCAGCTCATGTCTGTAGGAATGTAGGCTTATTGTGGGTCTTCACTTGTATTCTGTTTAGTCAATGTGTGTGTTTTTATGACCGCATGATAGCTCTGTAATATAACTTGAATTATAGCTGTGGTAGAGATGCAAATAGCAAGAGTTTTATTGTTCTTGTTCTCATTTTTTTTTGTTCTAGATTATTTGCTCTACACTTGGTCATCTGTGTTTCTATATGAAATATAACATAATATATAATATGTAAAAATAAATATATTTTTATATATGTAAATATACATATATATTTACTTTCTCCATAGAACTGCATTAGAATTTTGAAACTGTCTGTTGCTTTGGTAGGATGGCCATTTTCACAGTATGAATTCTACTAACTCATTAGCATGAGGGGGCTTCACATCATTTGAAACTCCTTCAGTTTCAGAATCTAATGGAATGATCATGTGGTTTCTGTCTTCGACTCTTTACATGGTGGATTGGTTTTTGGTTTGTATGTTGAACTTTTCATGCACCTCTAGGATAAAACTTACTAGATTATGATGGAAAATACTGTTCAAATTTTCTTGAAAGTGGTTTGAGAGTATTTTACTGAGCATTCATATACATGCTCTTCAGCAATATTGACTCATAATATATTTTTGTCAGGATAGTATCTAGGTTAGTATCCTATTTTTTTTTTCTGAAGAATTTTTTTCTTACTTTATTTACATTTGAAATATTTACCCCTTTCCAGATCTCCCCTTTGGAACCTCCCCATTCCCTCCCCCTCCCACTGCCACTATGGGGGTATTCCCCCACCCACCAACGCATCCACTCTCATCTTCCCTCCTTGGCATTCTCCTATACTGGGGGATCTAACATCCTCAGGCCCAAAAGCCTCTGTTCCCCCTGATGTCTAACAAGACCCTCCTCTGCCACATATGTGGCCAGCACCATGCCATTTTTTGGTTGGTGATTCAGTCTTTGCAAGTATCGAGGGATATCCTGTTAATACTCGCTCTAAAAATGGGGGATGGGGAACTGGGGGTAGCCAACAGAAAGTCACTGATGCCTGAATGCAAGAGGCTCCCAGGACCCAACAAGGATGACATTAGCCTAAATACCAACAAAGGGGAGAGAGAATCTGCAGAGATCATATCCAAAGGATAGGATAGGCATGGCGCCTGTTTGAGGGATGGGGCCACTCACCCTTAATTTTAACCCAGAATTGCTCCAGTCTAAAGGAAATACAGGAACAAACATTGTAACAGAGACTGAAAGAAAGACCATCTAGAGACTGCCTCATCTGGGGATAAGTCCCATCTGCTGATACCACACCCAGTTACTCTTGCTGATGCCAAGAAGTGCTTGCTGACAAGAAGAGCCTGGTATAGCTGTCTCCTGAGAGGCTTTGCCAGAGTCTTACCAATACAGATGTAGATGCTTGCAGCATCCATTGTGGATTGAGCACATGGACCCCAAAAGGGGAGATGGGGGAAAGGCTGAAGGAGCTGAAGGGGTTGCAACCCCATAGGAAGAACAACAATATCAACCAATCAGACTTCTCAGAGCTCCCAGGCACTAAACCACCAACCAAAGAATACAAATGGAGGCCCATGTCTCCATCTGCTTATGTAGCAGAGGATGGCCTTATCTGTCATCAAAGGGTGGGTGGCCCTTAGTCCTGTAAATGCTTGATGCCCCAATGTAGGGGAATGCTAGAAGGGTGAGGAAGGAGTAGTTGGGTGGGTTGGGAGCACCCTCATAGAAGCAGGGGTAGGGGTGGGGGAGGAGTCCAGGTAGGGAATTTTCAGAGGGGAAACCAGAAAGAGGGATAACATTTGAAATGTAAATAAATAAAATAACCAATAAAAAATTTAAAAATAAATAAAAAATTTGAAACTTCTGCATTTTTTAGTGAATAATTTGAGTAGAACTGTTATTAGTTCTTCTTCGACGTCTATCAGAATTCTGTGTTTCAAACAAAATAAACCTGGCCCTAGGCTATATTTAGTGGAGAGTAGATTATTTATTTAATCACAGCTTCTATTTCATTGGTGAATATGAGTCTCTTTTTTATTAGCATGGGGGATTTGAAAATATTGGTTATTTTATTTTTCAAATGGTAAACTCCTTGTCCTTTTCTCTGTTCCCCTGCTTCTATGAGGTTGCTCCCCCACCCACTCCCCCACCCCTCCTGCCTCATTACCCCAGTGTTCCCCTTTGTTGTGTATCTTTAAGTTATTTATTTCATCTTAATTTAGGGTTTATAAAGCATATACATTTAGGTATTCATCAATTTCTTTTACATTTATCAGTTTGGTAGGATATAGACATATAATATATCATTATTAGCCTGTAAAGTTCTGTAGTGTCTGGTCTATTTTCTAAACTTAATTTGTCTCTTCTCTCTTTCTTTTGGTTAAGATGACTAGAGGTTTTTCTCTTCTTGATCTCTGACAAAAACAAGTCTTCATTTCATTGTTTTTAGGATTTTTAATTCTAGTATGTATTAATTATGTATTTATTTAATAATTCCAGCCAACTATTTGAGTGCAATTCTTCATCTGTTCAAGGCTTTCAGGTGAATCATTATCTATTTGAGATTTCTCAATTTATGTGTGTAGACACATAATGCTCCACATGATCCTCTTAGAACTGCCTTTGCTACATGCCATATTCTTCACTCTTTCCTGGTATCACTTTCAGTGAGTTGTAGGAATTTTAAATTTCTTCTTTATTTATGCAATGGCACAATCAATATTTAGTAGTTTTCTCTTTCCACAATCTTCTGTCTTTATATTGTTTCTATTACTAATGATTTACAGATTTATTTTATTTTATTTTAATTTTTGGTTTTTGGGTTTTTTTTCAAAACAGGGTTTCTCTGTGTAGCCCTGGCTGTCCTGGAACTCACTCTGTAGACCAGGCTGACCTCAAACTCAGAAATTCTCCTGTCTCTGCCTCCCAAGTGCTGGGATTAAAGGGATGCACCACCACTGCCCAGCAATTTACAGATTTATTACATTGGCCTTCAGAATGCATGATGTTCTTTCAATTTGTTGAATCTTTCTTTGTATCCCAATATGTGACTGATTTTAGAGAATCTTCCATGGGTTTCTGTTTTGCATGAGACATGATGGGCTTCTAAGAATAGTTTGAGAGATGATTCATCTATCTTCTGCTTCAAAAAATCTTCCAAATATTTGAAGTGGTTTAATTGCTAATATAGAATTGAAGTATCACTAAATTTTGAATAACTCTAGTCTAAATATTTCAAATTTTCTCAGTCAAAGCTTGCTGTGTATTCCACAGATCTACCAAATTTTTACTCCAAGAAATTGACCAAATTTTGGATTAGTGAGTCCAGCTGCTGCCAGCCCTTTGATTACATAAGGTTATTACCCATGTTTAAAATTTGCCTATTGCCATTTTATCAATAATAATTTAAGCAAAGACTAACAGAAATGGAGAAAAAATTAAAAGAAGTTGCTTGTTCCATGCAAAACATTTTGAGGAACTGAACTATAAAATGAGGACCACTGATTAATTTACTAATGTTGTTCAAATCACTTTTTTTTTTTTTTTTTAATTTTTGTTGGACATGTTATCCCTCCCGTATAATTTCTTCTTGCCATGAAAATATTGGGAAAGATTTAGTTCAGTGTCTATAATAATGAAATTGTGTTATTTTCAAGTGAAATTTCCTGGGATGGGCTTCTAAATCAGGGAGAAGAATTTCTAAAAGGAAGGCTAACTCTTATTTCTGTATATTTTATTTTACTATCATATATGTTGTGTGACTAACATACATCATTCTTTCCCCTGGGTGTAAATTACAGTCTCTTCAACCCAGAATGTTAGAAAAAATACTGATATGAATATGTATATTAAGGGAAAGTTAGTAATTTTGAGTATTAATACATATCTTACATATTTAATTTTATGCTAAATGCTATTTTTAATTCAAAGGAAATCAAAAATTTTATGATTAATTGCTTGAGAATTTTCCAAAGTTTAACAATAGTAACTACAGTTGTTCAATGTGTGGAATATGTAAGTATTTCTTAACACAATAAATACACAATATACACAACAAAATGATATTCAAAGATAAGCAATCTTGGATTATTTCACTAAATATTTTATTAGTTATTTGTCTAATTTATGAATTTAAATGGAAGGTAAATTTTAAAATGTCTCCTTCTACATGAATCTCACTCAAATTACTATTCCTAATATTATAATTTATGGCTTATTTTAAATATAATATTATTAAAAATGTTATATACATAGTAGATTATTCCCTTTTCAACTAATACAAACATTATATATTGGTTTAACATCATCTTTTATTAACTAAGGTTAACATAATCCAATTAAATTTTGTTTGGTAATATATTTTACTTAAAACACATTGTTCCAAATTTAATTCTTGAACACTATACAAAGAAATTTACAAATAGATTGACTTAATTTTAATTTTAGAAATGAACCAAAGTCAATTATATTTTTGAAGGCTTTTTGATATTGTTGCAGTTTATCAGAGCATTTTTTAATCTTACAGGATTATTGTCTGTATATTATTATTCCAAATTTTCTGTCGTTCTGGAATTTGTCTATAGCCTGCAAATGAGTTTGTTTCTACATCTGTATGTGTTTCTGTGTTTTTTCCTTTGGAGATTTTTTTGTTGTTTATTTGTTTTTGTCCTATTCAAGTTTGTTTTAATTTTATCTGTTTAAAAAATAATCTATCCCCTTTCTTTTTAAATTATTATAGATTCTTATTTGTTTTCTCCTATTTGGTTATTTATTTACATCCCTGTTGCAGCTTCTCATCCCTCTTCTCCAGTCCTTCCCTCTCACCTCATTTATGTCTCCCTCCCTTCTCCCCAGAAAAGGGGAGGCCGGCCATGGATCCAGAGGCAGGCAATGTATTCAGTCAGCCCCTTTTCCTCCTTTAGGAGTACCACATGAAGACTCAGCTGGTTCTCTGGCACACATGTGCAGAGGGCTTAGGTCCAACCCATGCATGCTTTCTCATTGTCAGTTCAGTCTCTATGAGCCCCTATATGCCCAGGTCAGTTGATTCTGTATGTTTTCTCTCAGTGTACTTGACACCCCTTGTTCCTTCAGTCCTTCCTCCCCATCTTCCACAGGATTTCCCAATTTCCATTTACTGTTTGGCTGTGGGGCTCTACATCTGTTTCCATCAGTTGCTGGATGAAGCCTCCCTGGTGAGACTTATGGTAGGTTCCTATTGGCAAGCATAGCAGAGTATCATGAATATTAGCAAGGATGGATTCTTTTTCATAGTATGGGTCTCAAGCTGGGCCAATTTTTGGTTGGACCTTCCCTCAAATTCTACTCCATCTTTTACTTTGCATATCTTGTAGGCAGAACAAATTGTGATTAAAGATATTGTGTCTAGGTTAATGTTCCAATCCCTGTATTGGAAGCCTTGTCAGGTCACAGGAGATGGCCAGTTCATGTTCCATGTTCCCCATTGCTAGGAGTCTTGACTAGGTTCAACTTATAGATTCCTGGGAGTTTCCATTATGTTAGCTCATTCCAGAAATGCACTCCACCCACACACCAATCCAGTCCTGAGTGAGGTGCCCAGACTCAGAAAGAAAAACATGATATGTACTCACTTATAAGTGGGTATTAGACATTAAGTAAAAATGTAATAAAACACAGACCCAAAGAAGCTGTGTAACAAGGAGGGCTCAAATATGGAACGCTTGGATCTCACTGAGGAGGGGAAATAGATTAGACTAAGGAGGAGTACGGATGGAAGGCCAGGACTGTATAGGGGTGGGGTGGGGATGAGAACAGGAGGGAGGAGGCAGCTGGAAGATGGAGGGAAAGAACTGGGAGAGACAGCACGTTTGTTTTCTAATAGATACTAGAAAAGGGTGTGGATTTGTGTGGAAGGAGAGTCAGAGGAGAGGAAACTGTAATCAGAATATATTGTATAAAAACAATCCATTTCCAATTTAAAAAAAAAATTGACTTCTTAAGAAAGTGATAACGATTTGTATTCTAAGAAAATAAGAATTATATTACTCTAATGAATGTAAGAGTCTTTATTATAAGGCAGTTGCTCTTCATGGTGCATTAATACTGAAATGAATATCAGCATGATATATCCATGTGGACTTTTCTACCAGTCCCATTTCAATTGTTTTGTTGCTGTTGTTGTTATTTCTTCTTCTGGAATGTAATTATATATAAGCAAGTATGCAAGCATCATACACCTTTGGGTCCTATGCTGCTGATTTTATTTTGATTCAAAGAGGCCCTGTGCCTAACAAATTTTTACATAGTTGGGTAAATAAAGCAATGCAGTTTCAAAGTATGAATGTATAATTTGAAATCAAGAAATGCTGACTCTAGCAAAATTTTAATTTCTTCCAAGTGCCTTTTCTACATTAAAAACAAGAGTATTTTAAATTAAATTACAAGTACACACACATAAAAATATGCAGCCTACTAAATCTATTTCTGATGTTTGTATACATATGATTTCAGACCAGTTTACATTAGGCAACCAATAAAGGGGCTCATCCCTGGAAGAAGCTAATTTTCCTTCTTCTCACAGTCATTCTCTGCCTATAGCTCTTTGTTTATATATATGCTAGGAAATTATCTAGCACAGGGAAAATCGACCGTCATGCACATCGAGTCACTATTCTTCAACTATATGGTCTTATTAAAAATTAGATGTTTTCATTGTAAATATCCACACAGATATATATATATATATATATATATATATATATATATATATATCTTACATAAAGACAAATGAGGAAGAAATTTAGACAAAGATTAGAAACATGGAAGGAGGAGAGAAATAAAAGGAGACAAAATTGCCTTGGAATAAAGTCATTGAATAAAAAAACACCAATTGTTACTCTTTACAATAAAAAACACATTTTTATTAATCAAATTCTGAGATATTATCTCATTGACTAAGTAACACTCAACAATGATACTCATTTAACTCTTTTCTAATTCAAATAAGAAAAATTCATCACAGATGAATATAGAAAAACAAAGAGTAGATTAGATTCATTTAAAAGCAGTGGCAAGCAGTTAGACAGTGTGTTCTCATTTCCTTCCAGGATTCTTCTGCAAAGCATTTTCTCTCTCCAAAATTAAATAGGAGGTAAAAAGGCACTTTACTCTGTCGTGCAATTATTAAAGATTTTCACAAACTGCCACCTATATATCAGATGGTATTCATTTTGCATAATCAGTATGACCAGACATTTGATGTGCTACATAGAGCTGGCCCAGGTTATTTATATATTTGACTGTTGATGATTGGGAATGATTCTGAATTTAGTAGTCACATTAATTATAACACTTCAGTAAGTTTTCAGGAGTAGGTAAGGGGTATATCTGGAGGAGTTTATTGCTGCATAATCATATTTATACCACAGAAGAGTATTACTAATCCTTGACCATTATATTTACAGTTACTGTGTACAACATTTTGCGCAAACACATACTCACTGCTGATATGTATTGTAAGTCCATTGAAGTTAGTTTTCTTAAATAATAAAGTGGGTTTTATTTAATTTTTACTTGTTTCATATTTAAAGATACAAATCTTATCATATTGCCTTGAGAGACTCTTGTGATGAAACCTTGCATTTTCTTATGCAACACTCAGATCAACACCATAAGTATACATATGGTTCTTTTCCGTTATAACCGTCTCTATATGAACTGTTTTTAATAGGATACAACTGCTCTTCCTCACTTGAATCAGTATTTTGTATAAATAAAAATGATTTGCCAAAATAAGATGGTGCAGATAAATGAAAAATTATTTAATATACATTTTAATGTACTTCTATCATGAAAGGCAAGACATATCAATGCATAATCAATTGCACTTCTGCAGTATTTCCTTATTCCAATGTGTTTGACATTTAACTACCCATCCATATGTAGTAGTTAAAAGTTGAATGCATTACTCTAAGTATTCACCTTGAATAAGACAGTATAACATAACATGTAGAATTACTGTAAAATATATACAATTCAGCATTTAGGCCCTTGTTAAAATCTACTTTGGCTTCATGGCACATTCTTTTCTGAAAAGGATAATTGGAAGTGATAACACATTCTTGCACACCAAGAGTTTTGATAAGATCCCCTAAGGCTGGGGATTAGTTTTAATCAGATAGCAGCCACTGCCTTTAAAATACTGGTTGTTACAACTTGTGCTACACTGTCATAGTTCTTCAGTGATTTCTTTTCTATGTTGCACCCCTACCAAATTTTCTTAAAAAAATAGTAATAACCAAAAGAATATCAACCTAAAGACATAAATAAAAATTCAATACAGAGACATGTTAACTATAAAATACTCATAATACACTCACATTTGAATAATAATCCACAATTCAGAAAGTTCTGTAGCAAATTTTATAATCTAAAACTTGACTTAAAGCTAAGTGATAAATTTCTTCTTATGAACTTGATTCTGCAGGCAAATTGCTTTTATTTTAATGTTTGAATGAATACCAGAAATACCTATTAGACATGTTGTCTCAAGTTTCTCCCAATTTCCTCTCATCTACCTAAAGAAAAACTAATCATAAACCTACTTAAAATCTATATTATTTATCAAAACACAGTTTAATGACATATATTTTAAGATTACTATAAAGTGGTTTTGCTTATATTATGATATTTAATTCAAATATTATTCCTTTGGAGATATAGTCTCTAATGTTAGTTAAGCTGGCTAAAACTACAGGATTAATAGACTATAGTTAGAACATTAGTTTCTACATTCAAAAGTCAGTTATCAACCAAGATAAGAAAGTGATCATTCAGAAGGTTAAGTAGGGAAGTTCACAGTTACAGATTTTCTGATGAATATAGATTTTGTGAGACAGATATGGCTCACAAATAGGGCATGACCATCCCTCTCATCTTTTATAATTATTTGTTAATATTTTCCAGAACAGCAAGTATTTTCTAAAAGATAATGACACATGAAACACTTGAAAAAGTGGCACAAACTCAGAGAAAAACTAAACTAAAATCTTAAATAACAACAAACTGTTCCTTCATACTAAACACTGTGTTCCAAAAAATGAGGTTTGTTATCTAGCCTAAGCTACAAATAGAGAACGATCTTAGAATATTTTTATCCATTGCAATCCAAGTTTGTGCTGTGGTCTGAAATTTTGCATTATCATTTGGTTTTAGAGGTCAAGAAAGAGTAATGTAAAGAGCATGTATCACTTTTGTGTAGCTGTGGTGGATCCCTGACCAAAACCTTTTCAGGAGATTTTCCAAGCATGCCATGGGATTTTGGTTCAACAATTGATTTTAGGAATAGATTTGTTTTTCTATCTATCTATTTATCTAATGATCTATCTATCTACTTATCTATCTATTTACCCACCTTCCTTCCTTCTTCATCCCTCCCTCCCTCCCTCCCTCCTTCCCTCCCTTCCTTTCTTTCTCTTTCTCTTCACTTTACATCCTGCTCATTGTGCCCCTTCCTGTTTCTTCCTTCTACAGGCATTCCACCCCATCCTCTTCACACTCTGCCACCTTTGAGAGGGCAGGGTCCCCAAGGTATCCCCCTACCATGACACATCAAGTCTCCGTGGAGCTAAGTGCATCCTTTCCTACTGAGTCCAGACAAGCTAGTCCAGCTAGAAGAACATATCCCATGGACAGTCAACAGCTTTTGGGATAGCCCCCACATAATTTGTTCAGAACCCAGACAAAGACAAAGCTGCACATCTGGTATATATATGCAGGGAGGCCTAGGTCCAACTCATATTTGGTTGGCAATTTGATCTCTGAGAACCCCAAGAGTCCTGGTTAGTTGATTTTGTTAATTTTTCTGTGGAGTTCCTATCCCCTTCAGGGATGCAATCCTTCCCCCTACTCTTCCATAAGAATCTTCAGCCTCCACCCAATGTTTGGCTGTGGTGTCTGCATCCCTCTATGTCAGATGCTAGGAGGAACCTCATGAAGACAGCCATGCTAGACTCCTGTCTGCGTGTTTAACAGAGTATCATTAATGGTGACAGGGATTATGTTGGACCTGTTAATGGTTGGCTATTCCCTCAGTCTCTGCTACACCCATTGTCCCTGCATTTCTTGTAGACAGGGTAAATTCTGAGTCAAAATTTTTTAGGTGAGTTGGTGTTCCTATGGTTCCACTGGGGTTCCTTTCTGGCTACAAGTGGTGACCTCTTCACGTTCCATCTCTCCAATGCTGTGAGTCACAGCTAAGGTTGCACTTGTTGATTCTTGGGAACATATCTTATCCCCGGTTTCTGTCACCTCCTGGAGCATCCACTACCCCATGCCTGTCACTTGCAGGTTTTATTTAATTTTCATGGCCTCTGGTCATCTCTCCTGTTCCTCTTGACACCTGATCTAGAACCTCCGCTCAATCCATCCCTCATCCCCTCTGCTCCCCAGTTTCCTCCCTTTATCTGCCTCTGATAACTCTAACCAAGCAAGTGAAAGATCTGTGTGAAAGAATCTCAAGTCCCTGAAGAAAGAAAATAAAGAAGATATCAGACTATAGAAAGATCTCCCATGATAATGGAAAGGTAGGATTTATTTACATTGTGAAAATGACCATCTAACCAAAAGCAATCTATAGATTCAATACAATCAGCATAAAAAAAATCCAACACATGTTTTTACACACCTTGAAAAAGTAGTGATCAACTTCCTATGAAAACACAAAACTACAATAACAATAACAACAACAAAACAAGATAACCAAAACAATCCTGAACAATAAAAGAACTTTAGGAAGAATCACCATCCCTGACATTAAGCTGTACAATAGAGCGATAGTAGTAAAAAATCACATGGATTGGTACAAAAACAGACACAATGATAAATGGAATGAGTTCAAAGATTCAGAAATAAAGCCACAAACCTATGGACACTTGAATATTTTTTATAAAGAAGCCCAAACCATACAATAAAAAAAAAAAAAAAAGCATCTTCAACAAACTGTGCTGGTCTAACTAAATGTCTACATGTACAAGAATGCAAATAGATCCATATTTATCACCCTACATAAAACTCAAGTCCAAGTGGATCAAAGACCTCAACATAAAAGGAGATACACTAAATCTTGCAAAAGAGAAAGTGTGAAATACCCTTGAAAACATTGGTATAGTAGACAATTTCTTGAACAGAACATCAATGGCTCAGGCTCTAAGATCAACAATTGGTAAATTACACCTCATGAAACTGAAAAGGGTCTGTAAGACAAGGGACACTGTCAATAGGATGAAGCAATAGTCTACAGTTTGGGAAAGAATCTTCACCAAAACAACATCAGACAGAAGGCTAATATCCAAAATGTATAATGAACTCAAAAAGTTATTTAACAACAGCCCAAATTACCTGATTAAATATGAGGTACAGAAAATTCCCAACAGAGGAATCTTTAACAGCCAACAAGCACTTGCAGAAATGTTCAAATCTCTTAGTCATCAGGGAAATGCAAAACAATACAACTTTGACATCCCATTAGAATGGTAAGATAAAAATCTTACCTGGACTCCAGAGATCTCTCAGACACTGAACTACCAATCAGGGAGCATACACCAGCTGATATGAGGCCCCTGACACACATACAGAAGAGCACTGCCTGGTCAGTGAGAAAAGATGCACCTAACTCTAGAGAGACTTGAGGCCCCAGAGAGTGGGAAGACCTGAGGTTGGGCACATTCTCTTGGAGAATGAGGGAAGGAGGTATGGGGTGGGGAGTCGTCGGGGACCAGACTTGGAGGGGGATGAAGTCTGCACTGTAAAAAGGATTGAAAAAAAAACAAAGAACCAAAACCCTCAAATGATAGCATGTACTGGCAAGGAGGTTTAGGAGGAGAATACTCCTCCACTGCTACTGGGGTTACAGATTGTACAATGATGTTGGAAATGAATTTAGTGCTTTCTTAGGATACTAGGAATGTTTCTACCTCAAGATTCTGCTATATTTTCCTGGGCATAAGCCCAATTGATGCTTCACCAGTCTACAAAGACACTTGTTCAATTATGCTTGTAGCAGCTTTCTTCATAATAGCCAGAAACTGGAAATAACCTAGATATCCTTCAACTGAACAATAGATACAGAAAATGATGTACATATACACAATGGTATACTATTCAGCTATTAAAAACAAAGACATCAGCCGGGCAGTGGTGGTGCACGCCTTTAATCCCAGCACTTGGGAGGCAGAGGCAGGTGGATTTCTGCGTTTGAGGCCAGCCTGGTCTACAGAGTGAGTTCCAGGACAGCCAGGGCTATACAGAGAAACCTTGTCTCGAAAAACAAAACAAAAACAAAAACAAAAAAAAAAGAAAGAAAGAGAAAAAGCAAAAACAAAACAAAACAACAACAACAACAAAACAAAAAACACAAAGACATCATAAATTTTGCAGGCAAATAGATGTATATTGAGAATATTATCCTTAGTGAGGTAACCCAGTCCCACAAGGACATGCATGGTCTGTACTTACTTAAAAGAGAATATTAGCAATAAAATAAAAGATACCCAGCTACAATCTACAAATCCAAACAAGCTAAATGAGAAGAAAGGAACAAGCAGGGATGCTTTAATCTCACTTGGAAGAGATTTTTTTATCCAACATTCTAAGACATCTTTTTTTTATATAACTTTTATTTTTTTACTTTTACTTTTCTTTTTTCATTTATTGGATATTTTCTTTATTTACATTTCAAATGTTATCCCCTTTCCAGGTCTCCCCTCCAGAAACTCCCTATCCCATACCCCCTCTCTCTTCCTCAGTGAGGGTGCACTGCATTCCGGTCTTCCCACATTACATTATTGCCAGCATCTGCTGTCACGTGAGATTTTTAATTTAGCCATTCTGACTGGTATGAGTGTAATCTCAGGGTCATTTTGATTTGCATTTCCCTGATGATTAAAGATGTTGAACATTTCTTTAGGTGCTTCTCAGCTCTTCGAGTTTCTTCAGTTGAGAATTCTCTGTTTAGCTCTGTGCCCATTTTATAATAGGATTATTTGGTATTCGGGAGTCTAATTTCTTGAGTTCTTTGTATACATTGGATATTAGCTCTCTATCAGATGTAGGAATGGTAAAGATCTTTTCTGAATATGTTGGTTGCTGTTTTTTCCTATTGACAGTATCCTTTGCAGTTTTACAGCAATTTACAATAAAGTCCCATTTGTTGATTCTTGATCTTAGAGCATAAGCCATTGGTGTTCTGTTCATGAACTTTTCCCATCTGCCCATGTTTTTGAGACTTTTCCCCACTTTCTGTTCCATTAGATTCAGTGTAACTGGTTTTATATGGAGGTCCTTGATCCACTTGAAATTGATCTTGGTACAGGGAGATAAGAATGGGTCTATTTGTGTTCTTGTACATGTTGACTACCAGTTGAAACAGCACCATATGTTGAAAGTGCTATATTTTTTCCACTGGATGGTTTTAGCTACTTTTTCTTAGATCAAGTGACCATAAATATCTGAGTTCATTTCTGAGTCTTCAGTTCTATTCTATTGATCTACCTGCCTGTCACTGTACCAAAACCATGCATTTTATCACTAATGCCCTATATAACAGCTTGAGGTCAGGTATGATGATTTCCCCAGAAGTTCTTTTATTGTTGAGAATTGTTTTTGCTCTTCTAGATCTTTTCTTATTCCAAGTGAATTTGCAATTGCTCTTTCTAACGTATTGAAGAATTGAGTTGGAATTTTGATGGGGATTGCATTGAATCTGTAGATTGCTTTTGGCAAGATGGTCATTTTTACTTTATTAATCCTGCCAAATAATGAACATGGGAAATATTTCCATCTTCTGAGATCTTCTTAGATTTCTTTCTTCAAAGACTTGAAGATCTTGTCTTCAGATCTTTCACTTGTTTGATTAGAGTCAAACCAAGATATTTCATATTTTTTGTGACAATTGTGAAGGGTGTCCTTTCCTTTATTTCTTTCTCAGTCTTTTAATCCTTTGAGTAGGGTAAGACTACTGATGTGTTTGTGTTAATTTGATATCCAGTCATTTTGCTTAAGTTGTTTATCAGGTTTAGGAGTTCTCTGGTAGACTTTTTGAGGTCACTAAATATAATATCATATCATCTGCAAATAGTGATATTTTCACTTCTTCCTTTCCAATTTGTATGCTTTTGACCTCCTTTTGTTGTTTAATTGCTCTAGTTAGAACTTCAAGTACTATATTGAATAGAGAGGGAGAAAGTGGGCAGCCTTGTCTAGTCCCTTATTTTAGTGAGATTGCTTCAAGTTTCTTTCCATTTAGTTTGATGTTGGCTAATGGTTTGCTGTGCATTGCTTTTACTATGTTTAGGAATGGGCCTTGAATTCCTGATCTTTCCAAGACTTTTATTATTCAGGAATGTTGACTTTTTTCCAAATGTTTTTTCAGCATCTAATGAAATGATCATGTGGTTTTTTTCTTTATGTTTATTTATGTAGTGGTCTACTTTGATGGATTCCAATACACTGAAACATCCTTGAATCTCTGGGATGAAGTCTCCTTGATCGTGGTGAATGATCATTTTGTTGTGTTCTTGGATTCCATTTGGGAGAATTTTATTGAATATTTTGGTATTGATATTCATAATGGAAATTGGTCTGAAGTTTTCTTTCTTTGTTGGGGCTTTGTGTGATTTTGGTATCAGCATAACTGTTTCTTCATAGAAGTAGTTGGGTAGTGTTCCTTTTGTTTTTATTTTGTGCAATAGTTTGAACAGTTTTGGTTTTAAGGTTTTTTTTTGAAGGTCTGATATAATTCTGCACTAAACCCATCTTGTCAGTGCATATATTTCATTTGGTTAAACCACTTGCCCTCTCACTTCACCTTTACCCCATCACTGCTTGAGCCTTTCTTTCCTTAGGATTATATCTCCTTTCATAACCCTTCTATCCTTCTAGCTTCTTTCACAGTGTTCCCTATCTACTAAACATACTCCAAGTTAAACACACAAATCTATTCATTTAAAATAACACCACAAATGAGAAAGAATGTACCCATTTATGAATATCTAATCTAACTCTACTCCGATCATACACTGAAAATGGCTGAGCAAGTATCTCTAGAGTAGAAAATGGAGGAGTTTGGGTAGATGATCCCGAATATGATATATCTTGTAGTTCTAGCTTTATAATGAATCTGCACGATCATTATTATTGTGGATATATAATTCTTCACCCCTACTAACAATAACTGTTCCCCTTTACCTAAAATCTTGGGCAATTTTTTTGAATGATGCACTGATTTGATAATAGTCATTCTCACAGGAATTATAGAGAAACTTAACAATTTTAATCTAGATTATATCATACAAATAATGTTTAAAATTGTTTAAAATGTTTATTGCTGTTTATCATTTAAAGAACTTGATTCAGTGTCATAACCCATTTTTCTTGATATTTAATTTTTAAGTACTTTCTATAATCTTGATATTAATCCTTGTTAAACTATATAACTGGAAATTATTATTTTATTCTATTGCTCTCTCTGTATTCAAATGACAGCTTCTTTTAAAATACAGCATATTTTTGTTTTATTGAGGTCTTGTTTGTTAGGTTTTGGCCTTATTTTCCAAGCAACTACAATCCTACTTAGAAAGCCTTTACCTGTGTCTATATGTTATAGCAAGCTAGCTCTGAACTGGTAGTTTCTCTCCACTAGCTAGCTTTCCTGGTGCCAGAAATTGCTATTTATGTTAGTTGTTTAAGATTACCTAATGTAAAATATCATTGACATATAAGTGCTTGATAATTTACTTAAGTAACTACTGTGAAAATTTAAAAATAAATGGAAGTTTGAAGTTACAAATACACATCAAAAACCTTAACTGATAAAGATATTGTAGAAAAGCACATAGACAAACATTGTCAGTTTAATTATATGTGTTCCAGATATTGTAAAATAATTCATCATGAGACACAATTAAAATACTGATAATCTAGTCTCATTGGTGGATTCATAAATGTGGTAAAGATATAAATATATGGATGTATCTGTGTTTGCATATGAGGACATTTATAAACAAATATTCATATATAGAGAGATGACAGTTTTGGTTATTGAAAAGATTATATATATATATATATATATATATATATATATATATGCTTAAATGTAAGACTAAGCAAATCATTGTACAGGTGTGATGAACTGAGTAATTTTAAAACTTTGAATTTACTGAATGAGAAAATGTGTTTGCTCCAAATAACTTTTAAAAGAAAAAGAGAGAAATGAAAGAATTGTTTGAATGGAATATGTGACTTTTCAGTGGAAAACAAATAATGCTGTATACCTTGAATATACACAATAAAATAGGAAAAGTTTTAGGTATGCTATAATGAAGCTTTGAGGAAAAACTCAAGATAGACTAAGCAAAGGTGTAAAATAGACATAGTACATGACTAAGTTTATTAAATAATTAAAACACATATGCAGAAATGTAATAACCCATTCAGCACAGAAGCATTCATGAGGATATTTTGGTAGTCAATGGTTCTATCAGCAACCACACTACTCAATTTTTTATGTGTTTGTGACAAAAAATACTAATGACTTATTTCAAGGAATACTTACATTTCATTATCCATTTTATTTTATTTCTTAATTATATATTTTTACTTTCGAGATTATAATATAGTTAAATAATTTGCCCTTCTTTTCCTTTCCTTTCCTCCAAATTCTCATTTATATACCTCCTTGCTCTCTTTCAAATTTTTGGCCTTTATTTACAACTTACATTGAGTGCTGTTGTAATATATATATATATATATATATATATATATATATATATTCTTAAATATAACCAGCTTAGCTTTTATCAAGTTACTTGTACAGTTTTAGGGCTGACCAGGTATTGAACATTTTCATGGACAAGATTGTTTCTTCTAATCAGCATTCTTTTCCCTGTCCACATTGGCATGTCTACTGTTGTGTTTTTGTTCAGCTCTTGCTTACGCATCCATGCTGGTGAGGCTTTATGTGTATAGCTCCTCACATTATGAAGGGGCACAGTCTCACAGAAAACTACCCAATCCTCTGTTGCTCTTAGCCCTCTTTTCTGAATGAATCACTGATCTTTTAGATTTGGGACTTGTTTTGCAGTTGTATCCACTGGACTAGGCTCTTTAACTGCAATTTTGTTGTTTATGATTTTCTAAAATAGTCTCTGCTACAATAAAAAATTCCTTGATGAAGAGTGAAGAGTACATTTGTTTATACAAACAAGGACACATATTTAGACTGTAGATACGATTGTGCTAGATTAGGTTTAAAGCAGCATATCTAAAGGAGTTTTGAAATAATATATTTCAGTAAGTGATAAATTTCCTTTTGTATCATCTTTTCAAAAATCTATTGATGCAAGAAAAATAATAATTTTCTCTCTCTAAAATTTTTAGAAGAGTAGAATTTATTTCTTGCATAAAGGCAGAAGAATTTGGCCCTAATCTTCTTAAATCTTTACAAAAATGTTTTCTAGAAACATAAAAGAAAATGCTTTATTTAGTGCACAAAATAGTACACTGTAGCTCATGTGAAATTTACATTTTGTTTTTTTAATTTTTATTAAAAATAGATTCTTTTCTCATATACTACATCACAATCACAGCTACAGCTCCTTCCTTTCCTCATAGTTTATCACTACCAATCTATACCCCAGACCAACCTCACTTATGTTTCCTCTTCACAAAAGAGCAGGCCTCCAAGAGATGAAAGCCAAACAAGAAAGAGTTACAAAATTCATGTTCAATTTGTAAATTACATGCTTGAAAGTGTACTTTTTGAAGTATTTAAAGGCTATTACATAAAACAGATACCTGGAAAATAGTCTATGCTTTAAATTCAACCAATCATATGACTACAATGGTAATTTGTATATTATTTTATTTTTCCACTTTTGAATAGTTGGTGTTCCACTATTGCTGAAACCATAGATTTGGTTTTGCATTCCACTACTACCAAAATACTGGATTTTGTGCTCCAATTTTAGATATATTTTTTTTAATCTAACTTTTTTAGTGCATTTTGGTCCTTAAAACAGGAATTTCTTTGCAATTCTAGAAAGATTTGTCGATTAAACTCATAAGAAAAAGTTGATTTTCTCTTGAAAACAAGGATGAAGAATTACATTAGTAATATAAAAGAGAATGTGAAAAATTCTACTTCTAATCTAATAAATTATACATTACTGAAACTGAACAACTTTTATCATCTTTTAATGCAAATAAGTCACTTCAATTTTTCTGCTTTGTCTGCATCTCACAGCATTACCCATTGACTAGACCATTACATAAAAATGAATATTTCATTTTGACAATAAAAAACCCAGAAACATTTTTGGATCTTTCTATTGCTCAAAATGAATAATATTCTTATTCCATAAATTATAGTTTTTATTTTCTTTCTTTAAGACATATTTACAAAGAAATTCATCTAATTCTACTGGTTTTGTGTTTGTATGCATGAAAGGCAGAGTTGAACCTGCCATATTATCAGAGTATGTAAAAATATTTTTAAACTGTTTCAAGTAGAATTGTTTCTTCCTTAAAGAGCTCATACAAAAGATAGAGTGGCCAAACACAAGTTCTAGAGATCTTCACATTGGAAGAAGTGGAACACTGAGAAACATAGAAGACTCTTTGGCAATGGAACAAGAAGAGTTTATTTTATAGTGACAAAAGTAACAAAAGTCTTGTTGGTAACATTCCACTGTGGGATTTTAACTGTCTAAGTGTAGTAATAGTATCCCATTGGGCCTCATAGATCTAGCAGAACAGTGTGATTCTACCATAAGTTTTGCAGCCAATTTCTCTGTCTTCTGGGAGATGCTGTGAGCTCCTTAACTTTCTTCATTATGTTCACTTTTTTTGTGCAAATCAATTTCAGGATATTCTTAATTTTTCCAACTAATACTCCTATTTTAAATAAAGACTAACACATCAATGAGCTCTTGGAGCAAAATAGCACAGTATTTTCAAAACTAAACAAAACAACAACAACAAAACAAAATACTTGTTCCAAGTATAGTGACCTGACACCTGAATACAAGGCCTGGAAAATGCATGGTAGTGAAAGGCAAAAGGCTCATACAAGCTGTTCTCTCCTTCCAAATAAAGGTTATGATACATGATACATGCAAAGACACATGCCTGAATATTCATGTACTGTACACACATGCACACACATGTACACACACACACACACACACACATTTAAGTAGTTGTCCTCAGAATTCTTATTGCCTTTCTCCATGTTTAATCAAACTGTGTCAAGTAAATTCACAGTCTCTTTAAAAAGCAATATTTTTCTGGATACTATCATCAATGTGAGAAGAATATGGAGACTCAAAAATCCTCAGGCTTTTTTATTTTAATAATCTAAGAAAGTATACAATTGTGCATTTATTGATTCTACTTTATTCCCTCTAATTTATGTACAGATTATGGAAATCAATTCTAAAATGAGTAGCATTATTTCAATATCAAAAATAACATAAAAATATACAGAGATTAATAAGAGGAATGTGATACACATCTAAAAGAAATGAATATTTCATTCATTTTTTTAATAATCATTAATATTATAGTCACACACTGAAATTTCCAAAGGATAAAATTAGAATACCATGGAGAAAGAACAAAATAGTAGTAGGCAATTTGACACCAGATGATGAAGGACCTTAAAAACTGTACTAAAAATTGGAAATTACACTGTGTTAGGCTCAAGCCTGTTCCTTGACTTATGACTCTATGAATATGCCGATTTATGAATTTAAGCCAATTAGCAGATGTGATTAATGAGCCAGGAATTCAGGGCTGATGATATATTATTCAGGTGGGCCTACTTTAAATGTTTGCCAATAAGAGAGAAGTAGAAAGATTTATCAGTAGTAGGAAATGTGACTATGAAAAAAAATACTAGTGTGTTTCTAGAAAGGGGGCAATTGATACAGAGTAGCCATAGAAACCTATACAGAGTAGCCATAGAAACCTCAAAAAAAAAAAAAAGATAGATTCTTCAAGTTAACTGGAGTAAGCATCTTGTGATCACTTTGATTCTGTTTCTGACTTCAAGGAAAATAAAACAACCAAAAAACTCAAAATTGTGCTATAGTAAGTCACTGTTATCACCATACACAATAGAAGATCCTGAATATCTTTTAAAAGGAGAAAGACAATTTAGGAACTGGAGTTGAGTATGAATAAAGATCTAATTAAAAGAAATTTGGATCCTGCAAGGACAGACTACATCCATAATTACTTATTGAATTTTTCTTTCAATGAAAAGGGAAATAATCATTGCATTTCTCAAGGACATTACTGTGGAATTTTTCTTCCAGTAACAGGTTTAACATGTAAGAAAAACAGATATATCCAAGGTTTGTAATCTATAATAAATAAGTTTATACACTGTGTACTGTGCAGAGAACCTCATATTCACTGTCTGCTTCAACTCTCACACCAGCCCTATGAGGTGGATATTATTATTATCATCCTATTTTACAAAATGGAAATTGTGCATAAGCAAGGCAAGGCAATTTGGTAAAAGTCACAGAGTAATTGAATTGACATACTAATAGATAATTGTGGACAAGTATAAAGAAACCATGGCTAGAATAATAGAGCTGCTGTGAATACAAACACCAGCTTATTTGCTTCGGGAGAAGTGCAAGATAACCAAATGCTCTGAGGATGTGGATGTGCATAAGTTTTCCCTTGCTAATACACAAACTTTAGAATACATAACTTGGGGAAAATATCAGACTCCAGAAACAGATTCCCAATGGAGAGCTGAACAGTTCTGAAGGCAGCATTTATCTTGATGCTTGCAGGGCTAACATGGATAGTGAGTGTCTACAGAGTGACTTGCAGTGATGATTTTTGCTGGTTCCAACATGGTACACAATACTTACCAATCTACACTGAAAAGTTACTGTCCCTTTGAACCCATGGTCAACAGAGCAATATACAGTGGTATACATTACTATTAATCTAGTATAGGCTTTCGGCAACTGGAAAATACTAGTAATAGGGAAAGGAGGAAATGCAGAGGATCCTTCCTCTGGAAATGCAAATATAGATCAAGATTAAAGAGATAATAACATTTAATACATTCTAATATTTTAAGTTTCAGAAAAGTGATTAACTAACCACTGGCAATACGACTCCAAATTTCTTTTATGAAGGTATTTATGCGCTAAATACTGACTTAAAATGTACTCTTTTAAAATGTAATCTTGATTTCAAATTTTAACATTGTTTAATGGAAATTTTACGTAATAATGCACTCCAAGTTTTTATAAGGTGATTTAAATATTTAGAATATCGTGAGAAGTTTATGTATTTTGAGGAAGTTTAATATTAATTTTCTGTTTGCTTTTTTAAAGCAACATTTTATTTGAGACAAATAACTTACTTTGTAGATCTGACTAGATAGACATATTTTATTGTGGATCAGGCTGTCCCTGATCTTGTGATGATAGTTTTGTCCCTGCTTCTGGAATGCTTAGATAATAGTATAACATTATAACTCTTGGAGGTTGAATATTTAATGCCAAATGGTTATTTTAATTGATGACATCTTGGAGAAAACTGTCATATACATGTATTATCTTCAGGTCAAAGTTTATGAAGAAATACATTCTGTCTTTTTATTACATTGAACTGTAGTTACCTCATTTTTCTCCCTGCCCCCATTGTCTCTCCCATGCCCAGGCCCTGGACCTCACTCCAATATTCACTAATAATTATTCTCAAGAACAATTTAGGTTAATAAAACTTGAATGAACATTTTATACTTTAATGGATGGTTTGTTTGTACCAAGCCAGAAAATTAATCTTTACTAACTGGGACATTATTGTTCTGATGATTTTGGACTTCTGCATCTTATAATTTTGGAACCTACATCTTGGATATCATTTCCTTATCTTTAAAACTGGAATAATGCCAATAGATCCCATGACCCTTAGATATTTACCCTAAAACTGAATTATTCTCTCAGCTTTGCTTGTTCCTTGCCTTGTAGCCAAAGGATATGAACCTTCTGAGCTATGTCAATTACAAGACCAAATTTCAGTATACTACTGTTCATTTATCTATCTATCTATCTATCTATCTTTCATCTATCTCTCTCTCTCTCACACACACACACAGAGTTCTATTTCTCTTAAGAAAAACATCCCACAAATTAATACAGTACATTTGAGAAAATTTATCTTCTGACCTATACAATTGCTGCAATTCAGATATTAGCTATAAACTAGCCTGGTGATGAATGGATATCATTTTCTATCTGTTGCAAAACTGAACATAAAATGCCTCTTGGCTGTAATTATGCTGGCCCATATGTAAGATCTGGCCCAGTAGAAATTTCTCTCTTATGTTCCTATAATTCTGAGCAAACATAAATGGAGGTTGAATTGACTTCTTGAAACTTTACAAGAAAAGCATGAACCTACAAGCAAAGAAGAATGGCCCATTTGAATCTTGTCTCATACTTGTTGTTATCAGGTTCCACAGCTATGAGTGAAGGCCAATTTGAACTCATCAAGACAGATAGAGTACCAGATAGATACCCAAGTAACCAAAATTGGTACCATATGCTGTCTATAAAATAACAAATAATCCTAGTGATATTTATGCCTAAATAATTGTGATATAAAGTGAGATTTGTTTTATGTAATAGAGCTTTGAAGTGTTTATATTCAATCTGTATGACATCTCTTTTCTTCACTATTCTCAGGAATAATATATTTCCAAATACTTAGAAGAGTTACCATAACAACAAATTCACTTGTGAAAAGATGAGACTAAGATTGGTACGTACAGATTCAGACCATAATGCCTAGAACATAAAAATTGATGATTTTTGAACCATTTTTATTCATAAGTCACTGATTGGAGAATTATTATATAGTTGCCTTTCCTGTAGAAAAATCACTTCAACAAATCTCCCTGGCTACATGTGTATTTTAATTTTCCTCTATAAAAGGTAAGATATACAATGGTGTGTCTAAATTACATTGCCTTTCCCTACTTTGGAATAGAGCATCATTTACAACTATGTTAGGCAGAATGTTGGAATCACAACCAGCTACCTTCCTGAATGAATACATGAAATTGAATTTATAAACAAAAATACACTTAAGAAACTCACATCTTATAGGTACTTTTTATATGTCATCGGTTATTAAGTCAAATATATCATTTCTGATGCATATGATGCAGATATTTTATTATGATTTGCCAATGAAAACCATGAAATGCAAGCAAACTCTTAGTGACATTTCAAGGCCAACACTGGATGCAGAAAGCTCTCTTCCAAGTTTGCACTGTTTTGCCTTTGTACAATATAAGAATTTAAATTCAAAAATTGTATTGGAACTTTAAAATAAAATATACAATTTTTATATCATATTGTTTTTCAGAGATATACATTAATCTAAAATATACAAACATGTTAAATTTGTTTACAAATATCTAAGAGATATTGTGTTTGTATACATAGATTTAAAATTGAAATTTTTCGTTGAAATCTGTATATTACTCATCAAATTAGGTGACCTTTAGCTTTTATTATCTAAATCTGCTATACACTTTTGTGCTAAGAGTTAAAAAACCTTCTTTCTTAAGGCACATTTGTACTAAATGCTTTATTTGCAACATTTTCAGGTAACATCTAAGGGATTTTAAAATATTCTAGCTCTAGAATTCATGACCTTGCTATAGTATCACATCCAACTTCTTCTAAGGAAGTTCTGAAGCCAGAACTAAGAGTACTAAATGTAGAAATGTAATTTTCATTATTGGTGGTCTAAGCAGATTATATCATTTTAAAAATCCCATTACAAAATTTGAAGTAGTAGACCTTATTTTTATCTAATCTGCTCTTTGATTGCACATTAACATGATCATACAGAAAATATAAAATGATTCTTTAAAAAATCTGCCTTGAAAAATATATCATTAACATTCACATTAATATTAATATGTAAGGTTTATCTAAATTTAATGCAAAAGTGATACATAATCATGAGTACATATTCATTTATATTCAAAAATTCTACACTCAGACAACTGCCATGTTTGGATGATTTAGGAAGTCGACAATACATGTGACCATGCAGGAAAGTAGTGTTCACATAGAATATTGATTCTTTGTTTTTCTGACATTGATCTGTTCCAATGTCCAACACAAGAGCTAATTGATTAGATTTTCTGTATGAAATAGAACTAAAATATGATAGTATGTCACCAATTAGTAATAGTGTATTATGAGATGAGCTTACTCAACTTCATCATACTATTAAACACAATGTAAGTTAGTCTGTACAGTTCTATAAAATTAAGTACATTGTGAGTAGTCAAGAATATCAATTTTAAGTGTGTTCATTGAAATATATACTCCTTGACTTAAGATATATCATCTAAAGTAAATTAATTGTTTTATTTATTTCCCTCATTGGCTTATTTTAAAACGTATGATTGAAGAATTATATCATGTGGCTATGACAAAGCGTAGTGATGGCTAGAGAAAACTGACAATTCCCAGAGCATGGTAATTCCCACTTAAGAAAAAAATAGGTTACTACTATTAAAATCACACACTTTATGATCAAATCATAAATTATGTTTGGCTTCAAATTTTCTTTTCAATAAATTAATTCAGAAAAATCTTGTTATTTGAGAGAACCCACTTAGGCACACATTTACACACATACATATAGCATGAAGATCCTTTTGAATTGAAGACACCTAGTAAAATCTACATTAAGTAGATATCCCACTGTCATGAATCATTGCTACTAAGTTTAAGAGTATCAATTATGTGGCTTCAAAATGTCCTCCATGGGCACAAGACATGATAAGCTATAACATATGTTTTTGCAGACACAATATTCATAAACAAGAAATAAGATTCTTAAATGTAAAACTTAATAATTTAATACAAACCATTTTTACAGCAGAGACTTTATAAGTATTAGAATGAAGAAGAAATGAATATTATATGTTTTGTTAATGACAAATAAACATCCAAGTGATGATTATCTAAGGCAGTAGCTCATGTTGATACGATATTAACTATTTGAAATCTTGCCATTTGAAATAAAAGACATTCTCCTAGTGGGTCCTGCAAGGAAAACCATACATCTCTTAGGTTACTAAGTTACTTAAAAATGCTAACATGTTTGCAGAAAAAGATCACAATATGAATGATCAGGGCTTCATTAGGCTACCGTTTATATGTCCTCCATGAATAGTCATGAAATCTCTACCCCTCTCTAGAGTCTAGTAGATGGTAGGAACAAAAATACCTCTAGTGCAATAGGGCAAAGTGAATGTTTTTAGTAAGAATAGCAATAATGTATCTATGATATTTTTATATTCAGTGATTATTGCCCATATATTTTTCTGCATTTTCTTTTTCTTTTTCATGGTAATATGTTCTTACTTTTACATAAGAGTAAAGTCCGTATTATTTATCACAATGACAAATAATTTGCAATTCCTAGAAAATCATATTTTATCATAATATTGAGGGAATTAAATGAAACTATACAGAATAGATAGGTAGAAGATAGACAAATGATAGACAGACAGACAGATAGATAGACATATGTAGATATGGATAGATAGATTATAGATAGATAGAATCTTGAATGTATACTTTAAGTAGTATCAAGAAGATTAAAAGACTTTGATAGACTCTTAAGTATAACTTTAAACCACCATGAATAGTCCTAATTTACAGTACAATGGAGTATTTAGAAAGCTGTCAATGTGGGTTTGCCTGATGATAGATGCTACATATCTCTTCTATAGGATATAACCCCTGTGGACCCATTTATCTTTAAGTATTGATATAACTGTATATCTACAAAAGAAAAAGAAAAAAAAACCACAGAGGACTTGTAGGTTTCTTATATCTAGCAAGATATCTCTTTGGGTGAGTGTTTCCTTAGCTACTTGTCTGGAAGCTACCTCCATTCCAGCTGAAACTTGTTTAGGTGGTTATGTAGCTAAATAAAGCCCAGACTGGCTACAAGGCTGTGTGGTCCCCTGTAAGAACAAGGGGGACACTGGAATGTTTATCAAGGAAATGCAATGCTAGCATACGTTTCTGAGAATGTATAAATTGGATAAATGTAAGGTAATTTCTTAAATAGCAGAATATTTTACACATTAATTTAATGTTAATGGAAATTTTGAAGAATGTAGCATAGCATATATGGTATTTTGAAAGCTATTTATTGTTAAATGCTAAAGTACAGTGTATGACAACATATACTGGTTGCCATGGAACTTGAGATTAGAATCTTCTGCCTGAGACAGAGACATTACAGAACAATTGTAGCAAAAGATAGTGCTTAAAATTACCTTTAAATGATGAGTAGGAGTTAAGTGCCTGCTGAAAGATGGCAAGATCACTTTTGCTGAGAAAGTTAAGTACACAGAGATTACATTGCTAAAGAGTCCAAATGCTTCATGAAAATGGTGAGTTGTTCAATATGGTTCAAACTAATGGTGGGAAGGCAACCACTGTGCAAATAAAAACCTATCTCTTAGTTTATTCTTGCATGATCTTAGTCCAGTTTCTTCTTAACCACAAAATTGAAACAAGATATTCTTTTCAACCTGATCATCAGCCTAAGGCTTCTGATTATGCAGAAGTATGAGAGAATGTGAATTGGAAAGAATCCAAATCAAAGTAATGTTTATTTGCCTCTAGAGAACATATTTCTTCAGTTAGAATATTACTATGCAAAAAGTAAAAAATAAATAATAATAAGAGTTTTGAGATCACTCACTTACATATTAGAAAAGCCCTTAAAAACAATTCTGAGAAAAAAATGGTATCAGGGAAAAAAGAAAAATAATATTTTTGACTGTTTTCCTAAGAAAATAAAAGAAACCCTGGTCTTGAAGAGATAAGAACACTGGCATTTCTTCTAGAGGACTTAGGTTTGAATCCCAGAACTGGCATGGTCAAATCCAAGAGAAGTCTGTATCTTCAACAATCCAAATGCACTCCATGTGGTAAATAAACATACATGCAGGCAAAGCACACATAAGCATACAATAAACAAATAAAAAGGAACCATAAAAACCTATGATATATATTTTTGTAGTAAATAATTAAAATATCTAAAATAAAATATTTTAAAAAAATAAAATATGAAGACTAATTTTTTAGAGTTGTGTGGAAAAGATACAATATGAAAAATGAGATATAATATGTAAAATATAGATACAATATGAAAAATATATTGTTGATTTAGTAAGCAATCTCAGTATCTCCACTGACAACTAAAAGGGAAAATCCAAAAGCTCAATAGAAACAAATGTTTCAATTCAATGAATTAACATCATTATCACTATTGATTTGAGTTTCATATAATGTCAAGATTGATTAGTTTCATTATCTAAAAATATAGTTGAGATGACAAAGTATCAAGAATATAAGAAAATACAACATTCAAATTATTATACAGAAATATTTCTGAAATAAAGCAGTTACCATCTTCGTGGTCAAACATGTACTTTTGTTTTACATGGTAATTAAATAAGGGGATCAAAGTCATATTGTTATATTTTTAGTAAAATGCTTGACTTTTATGAAAAAAAGGAAATAAATTCAATCAATTCACAAGTGAATGAAAAATAGTTCATTAAAAAATAATGTAAAACAAGAACTAAGGAACACTGTTGAATTTTCATAGGATCAAGTTAATTTCCATGAAATATGCATATTTATGGGTATTATACAATTTCAGGAGAACAAAACACCCATTTGTTTTCTGGTATAAATAAAATCTTGACATCAAAGATGATTAATGGTGAAAGCTTGAACCCAACTTCTCTGGAGTCAAACGACTTCATTTCTTATTGTTCTGTGACATTAATCAAGCAATTTTTCTTTTTCTGTTATGTACCATATTACTTACCTTGAGCCACCATAAAATATGCTAAGAGGTGGGTGGCCTAAAATACAAATTGGTTTCTTACATTCCTGGAGGCTAGATGCAGGAACTGGTCTGTTAGGATTCCAGTGACGCCTTTCTGTGGACTAGAGTAGTGAGAAGCTTCCTGCGCTGTCCTCCTATAAAATATCTAATAATGATTCCATTTTGCAGCTTCCAATCTCCTGATTTCTACCAAGTGCAATTATCTTTCAGAGTTTCTGTCTCAAAAAGCCATAATATTAGGACAGAAGATGTCAGCCTACAAATTCTCCAGGAACACAATTTAGTACATAGACACTGTCTTTGCTGTCAAATCACCCTTGACTTTGAAATGGCAGTAGGCTTGTGTATCTGTTTTCTTTTCTTTTCTTTTCTCTTCTTTTCTTTTCTTTCTTTTTTTCTTCTTCTTTTTTCTTTTTTTCTTTGGCTTTTCGAGACAAGGTTTCTCTGTATAGCTCTGGCTGTCCTGGAACTCACCCTGTAGACCAGGCTGGCCTCGAACTCAGAAAATGTCTCTGCCTCCCAAGTGCTGGGATTAAAGGCCTGCACCACCACTGCCCGGCAGTATCTGTTTTCTAAACAAGTCCAGCTGAACCAAAAGACACTGTTCTGGAAGGTAGTAGTCCCCAGAGATCTCAGCTGATGAGGGAAATTGAAAGCTTGATAAAGTGTATGCTGTGAAACTGGAAACCATAGAAAATGAATCTTTCATTTGACACAATGTTGCAGTTCTTAATACATTTACTATTCTGTTATCAAAGCACTCATGATTTTGACACTGTTTTGATTCAATCATTCAATGGAATGTGTGGCAAATAGAGTATTCACTGGATTTGCCTCCAGAAAGGAACAGGAATCATTCCACAAATATGAAAAGTTGTAGCACAAAAAATTAACTCTGCTCTGTGATTGAAGTACCTCCAATAACAATGACTGTACCTAGAGAATATAAATTTTCTCTTCCTTCGTAACTTTCAAAATTACAGTACATGAACATTTCGTCAAAAACTTCTTAACTATTTAAATAGTAAACACCAAGCTGCAAATTATTTAACATCATCAGATAGATCTGAAAGAAAACAAGTATTGAAATATTGCTTTTGCTACCTAGATAGCTTTACTAGAAAAAATAGCTAATGCATATTAATTATAGGGAATAAAAGCATCTGAAGGGGATTCAAGGACAAAGGAAATTTTACTTTCTCATTGGAATCTGTTCATACCAGTTCAGGAAATAGTATCCCCTTCCTATCATATTGACAACAAACACCAAACTCTATAAAGTGTTATGTAATGTTCATTTTTAAACCAAAATGCATGTTTTAAGACCATGCAACATAGAAGACTACTACAAATTGTTATTGTAAATGAAAAATTAGTTTCAAAAATGTATTATGTCTAAGTTGTAGTACTTTCACAGATGAAATAAGAGAGAAAATGAAACTGACCTTGTAAAGCATGTGAATTTCTTTTTTTGTGTGTGTGTAGTTTCATTAGTGGTATATCTTACAGACTATTTCTCAGTGAAGATTGCAAAATAATGTAAGCTTGTTGGTTGAAGGTTATTAATAAATTTAAGGAAACAAACTGAAACAATTTACCAAATAATCTAAAAATTTTATTTTACTATGAACGTTTTAAATGGAAGAAACTACATCAAGTTTCAGAATTTGGGATGTAAATGTAAATATCCCCTGATGAAGTAATGAAATGAGAGCCATACTCAAGCTTTACAAACATGTGACTTGGGCTGAGCACAGAATTTCTGTCTGACTATCCCCAGTCCTATGCCTGGAAGCTTCCAGCCTGCAAACAATCTAATCTTCTGCAAGCCCAGAACTTGAAGGCTTCAGCTTCCAGCCACCCTCTGCTAGCCTAGGGTCTAGGTCTAGAATGTTTTAGCCTCTGAGATGTACTGCTGACTAAACTCCTTCTTTCTAGTTCTTTTTGAACTCTGGCTGATTGGTTTAACTCAGCTGTACTGGTCAAAATGCCTCTCCAAGCTAACTGATTGAAATTGGCTTTTCGCAGCTTCTGACCGAATTGCTCTGCTTGGAAAGACTGGCTCTGAATTCTAGAAACTCAACTGCTCAGAACCTAACTCTTCAGAACTGACTCCACTCCCTCTCTCCCTCTGCTCTTTAAGTAGCCTCTCTTTATGGTCTGTTCTCTGAGAGCTGGGCATATCCTATCTCTGACTCATTTGGTCAAAGCTTTCTCTGATTTGTGACTCTGTCTGCCTCTCAATTAAACTTCCTTGTTGTGATTAAATGTATGTTCTAAAGGCATGCCTGTATTCCAACCAGATGGATCAAAGATGTGTGGCATTGCATTCCAGTCCAATCATATCTTTAGATGTGATTTCTTGCCAGAGTATTCATTTGGCTGGATTAAAATTCCTCTACCTTGGGAGGCAGAGGCAAGGAGATTGTCATGAGTTTGAGCCCAGGATAGATTACGTAATAAGTTCTAGGCCAATCCATTCTAAAGAATGATGCCCTATCTCAAACAAGAGTAACAATAAAATAATTAATTAAAGGAATAAAGCCAATAATTTCAAAATAAAAATACTATGTTTTTTCCGACCTAAAGCAACAAATATCATTTCATATAATATCACCATATCAGATAATTGACATCATAATATGCAAAATCATTTTAAGCAACTGAAGAAGATCTTTATTTCATTTAACCATCTGTGACCTCATTTCATTTTTCTCTTTTCAGAGTTCTACTGGACTCTCTTAGAGTTAGACTAAAGAAAAATAAGGAGAGAATTGTATTTAATTTCTTTTAAACATCGCTAACAGCCAAGACCCAAGGCCTTGTGGTAGCTGTGTTTAGAAAATTGTCCAAGGTGTAGTTATGTCTTGCTAAAGGGCATATGGTCAGGCCTTTTTAAATTGTATTTATTTTTGAAGACTCCATAATTTTCATTTTCCATTTTACAGTGATTGGATTATTTCTTCAGTATGGAGAGACCAGAAGAAGTATGTAACATGTTGATGTGTTTCTAAGCTTTCTTTTTGGAAGTAGTTACTAACTGCTTCAGACTACCAGCATATTTATTTAAATGTACTGGCCTTTAAAGGAAGAAAAAAATCACCTCAAAACCAAAGATGAAATAACGTCTGGCATTTATGATACAGTTCAAGCTAGACAGTCACCAGAAATCATGGCTACTAGGTTACATATTTAATATGTTTAAAACACTTTGGGTTTTACATATAAACAAAAAATGGAATCAACAAAACTTTCGAAATTTTCTAACGAACGCATGAGTCCTAGCATCTTTGCTAATTGGGTGAAATTTCACTGAGAAATTATGTTGCTTTCCTTGCTGATTAACAGTTATTTGTTTACATGCTGGTTAAGAATCTTTGTTTTTATCTAATTATATTATATTCATAGACTACACCATAATTTAAAAGAATAGATCTTAGGTCAGACATATTCACTATAGAAGAGACAAAAACTTTTGTTACATGATTTAATATTATCACATGTAATTGCTAAAAGCTAAATAATTACAAAAAAACTGTAAATATTTGTATATGTTTCACATAATAAATATATCATATTTTTAATTACAAATAAAAAATTACAAATGCAAAATACAAGCTAACAAAAACCTAGTTTTTAAACCCAGAAAATTATTTAATATGGTAAGTAATTACCATATTAATCTGGTGTCCTGGGATGCTTACTTTACATAAAAGAAGAGAATGAACTACGTTGATTTACCAATAATTGTTTATTTGTTTATTTATTTAGATAATACATGTTTTTATACAATATATTCTGATTAAATTTCTTTCTCCATGTACTCTTCCCATTTCCTCCCCACTTCTCCCCACCAGATCCAACAACTATCTGTCTCTTGAAAATAAATTTGGGTGAAAATAAATAGTCACCTAGGACATAATAGTAAAATACATTAAGTAAAATCAAACAAATCAGACTATGACAAAACAAAAAAAAAAAGAATTCAAAGAAAAAGCACCGGAAATACTACAGATGTGAAGACTCTCACATTTGTATACATAAGGAGTCCCATAAAAACTTGAAACCAGATGCCATAAAATATACACAAAAGACATGCAAAACCCACCAACAAAAAACAAACAACAAACAGCCCGGAATTAACACTGTGAAACAAATAACTTCTAGTGATGATGTTTGAGTTCATGTTCTGTTGACCGTCGACTGCTGGGCAGGCAGCCTACTATTAGGAGTGGTTTGTTTCCTCAGTAAGACTTCTTTGGAGAAAGTTAAATTATCATTTTCAAGTGGCTATCAATGGAGATTGCTTCTGTGCTAGAAATGTGTCCATGTGTCCAGTTCCTTTAGCTGAATAACCTCATGTAGCTTTGGCTTTTACAAGGCCTGTCCTGGCTCCCTCAGTCTCTGTAAGTTCATACATGGCCAGGCCTGCTGTGCCTAGAAGGACTTGATCCTTCAATGTTCTCAAACTCCTCTGGGGCCTGCACCAGTTCTGAATATTCTGAATATTTTTCTTCAGTGTGTCCTGTGCCCGGAATGAGGAATTTGATGGAGATGTCCCTTTTAATGTTAAGTGTTCCAATATATCACACATGGCAAACTTTCCATGGAACTTTTATTTATCTATTTATTTTGTATGAAATAATTTCAGAAGTCAATGGGATTTTTCCTCACTTCCCAAATGCCCTGTTTGTATTCTCCAGGTGCTGCACAGATTTAAATATTCAGAATGCTGGTTCTCAACCTGGGGTTCACAGCAAGGTTTTAGTGCCTACTAGGTAGCTTACACCTGTCTGAAATGCCAATTCCAGGGGATCTGACAAGCCTTTCTGACCTTGGGCACTGCACACACATGCAGGCAAGCAAGCACTCATTTACATAAAATAAATATAAATAAATCTTTAAAAAAACTTTAGTAAGACGAGATGTGAAAGTAAATGATGTACCAAATATAGAGAGAAAGCAGATCTTAGAAAGTGGGAATATAAGAGTTTAATAGGGGTAAATACATTAATGAATATCATACCCATATACATAAAATACATATATATATGTGTGTGTGTGTGTGTGTAGTTTTTTCACCCAACACAGCATTCTCAAACCCTAAAAATAGAGAGCCGATAAATAATTATACTATTCAAAAAAGAACCCAACTCTCAGCAATCACAAACATTTTTAAGTATCAGAGCAAATATACCTCTGAAATAAAATTGATGCACATATATATATATATGTGTGTGTGTGTGTGTATATGTACATATATGTATACATATATATTTGTGTGTATATGTACATATATGTATACATATATATGTGTGTGTTTATTTATTTTTATCAGCACCATCAAAATTAAAGAATTATTTACAGAACATGTACTATAAGTCTATTTATCTTCATAAGCTTAAGTAGAGGTGAAGACAGAGAAACTAGTAGAATAGAATTCATCAGATCAAGGGTAGACACAAAATGCCAAGTGGGTTTTTTGGAGATATATAGAGTGTAAGTTATAGTTACGATTATCAATTGAAGAAATAAGAAATTACCTGCAGTTACATAAACTAAAGTGAAGTGGACAAGAGTCTCTGATAGACTACAGGATGGTTATAGGAGAAAGAATGAACACAACTAAACTAAAATTCATGTTGAAGGTAAACTTATACACTGTAGGGAGGACCTTCTGTCTAGCAGCCAAGTAGAAATCAAATTTACCACCACTGCCAACTAAAATGAGAAACAGGAACCCAAATTACTGGACTCAGATTCTTAAAGATCTTGAATACCTCTTTACCTTTAGGCTATATAACTATAACCCTACAGTATTCCAAAATTCATATTAATATTCTTTACATACATAGTAATAGAAGTACATGTTTTGTTTACCATTTTTGATGCTGGGAGGTATTCTGTGTGTGCATATGAACAGAGGACAGAGGTCACATAGTGTATTATTCTTCAGGAAACATTTGTGCTATGTGCAGATATGGGCTTTCACACTGGGACCTACGTTTTGCCTGTTTGGCTACAAAGGCTGGCTAAGGAACATAAGGAATCTCTTACAATTCCCCAGGATTGAGACGACAAGTGCATGCCACCACATCTGACTCTTTATGGGGTCTGAAGATCAAGCCCTTGTCCTAATGCTTGTGCAGGGTCTTTCCTTTGACTCTGTTCTCAATTATTTGTGTGATATATGTATAAAGAATTACACCAATTCTATAATCAATAACTAGTAATTAAGACAACTTTCAACACTATCCAGAGAATTTATTTTGAATGTACTGGGACTTTCTATTGTCTACCCCCAGTTCTCCATCCCCCAATGCTACATACATTCTTTCAATTTCCTGACCCTCTGAACTTCTTGTCTGTCTCCTCCCATACCTGATCTTGCCCCCCTGTCCTTCCTCTTTCGTCCCTCCCTTCCTCCCAGGTCCCTTTCTCAGTCTACCTCCCTTGATTATTTTTTGCCCCCTTGTATGTAGGACTGAAGCACCCACACTTTTGGTCTCCTTCTTCTTGAGCTTCATACGGTTTGTGAGTTGTTTCCTGGGTATTCTGAGCTTTTCTCCTAATATCCACTTATCAGTGAGTACATACCATATGTGTTCTTTTGTGACTGAGTTTCCTCTTTTTCTGCATTTTTATTGGTTTGTTTTCTTACATTTTTATATATGTATGTAAATATAATATTTAAAATCTATGTAGTCATTTCACATGAAGTTCTACTTATATTCCTGATATTCAGTAAGCATAATTATTCAAAATACAAAACTGGACAAGTTATATTTTTGCCTTCAAAACAAATATAAAATAAACTAAATGTAAGCAATGACTGTAGGCTTGTAGAAACTGACTAGCTACATGTATATTCAGATCATACAGAAGAGTACTTTGTGGTTTAACCTTGATATAAACAGGACACTAACCAGGGAAAAGGTGGGCACAATCATCCCTGACAAGAACAAAGCAAAAATAAGAAAAAGTTCTTTTGATTCCACCCACCATACTTTAATATACAATACTTGTGGTGGTCCTTAAGGAACATATAGATAATTTAGAGTAATCCCAACCAAAATATGTGATTCAATTTCTGGACAAACTAACATAAATTATTATCTGGTATTTTTTTAATTCAATTTATTATTGAAGGTCTGTGCAAGGCAAGGATTTGTAATTTTTTAAAGTTAGTTTATAATTTTTACATGTATTATATCCTTAAAGCTGTTCTGTATCTTTAGCATCTCTGATTATAAAGCTATTACTATTGAGAATTATGTGTGATATTTAAAGTCAAATGGTAAAAAGCATAATCTTAAATTGTCATTGCATTTTCTTATGTGTTAATTTATTATTTTAACAATTGAGTGATTATAAACTCATGTAGTTTATATGTATTTTCTAATGTTTCTTGACCAAATTTTATAGCATTAAAGCAAAATTTGATTATATAACAGAAAATTTTAAGATAAAAAAAATAATGAAAAATTTAAATCCAACAAGAGTTTGGGAACACAAACAGTTTAAAAGAGAAATGATTTAGAATAGACTGAAAAATATTTTCTTTTCCTTTTCAAGTTCGTCACTACTTTTTACAGTGAACTGAGTAGGTATGTTCTTTGCTCAATTTGTCAGTACCGTTTACATGTGATGTTTATACATGTGCACAAAATCATTTCTTCCCACAATTTATTCTCAGCCACATAAATAATATTTTAGAGTCATTGTTCACCTCTCATTGTTTTAAAGTACAATGACTTCTTACTTTTTCTTAAATATTTTCATTCTGTATTCTGTGTGATACTTTCGGTAACCAAACATACATGATGTATGAAATGTTAATGTAAAAGACCACAATGATAGTATGCTCGCAGCCTCACTGAAGACTTACTCTATAAGTGAGTGGATGAGGGTGAGATTTAATCATAAGTGAAAATAAATCTCCTGTAGATGTTATTTGACTTATATACTTAGCATTATATATTTTAATTATATAATTTATTTATTCCAGGTTGGGATTGAAATGAGATTACAGGCATAGACTATCACTCACTGCTTACTTTGTGTGTATTAACACTTTTGAAATTCAACTGAACTTTAAGCCTCTAAAAGCTGGCTTTATTTGTCTAGATTTTGAAATGCTGCCATTAGTCACAGATATTGCTAGTTGCTACTTTTTTGTCTTTAACAGGTATTCCAACCAAGCCTTTACTGGTCTTTACAGCAGTATTAATCTGGAGCTAAGATTTCTGAATTTAAACTATGGTTCTGCCCACAGATCAGCTAGGAAGAAAAAAAATCATTTATTTCTATCAAGTCTCATTTCAAAGTATTGTTATCATTCTTAGATGGAATCATCTGTTTGAAGATATTTTATTAATTTGGAACTTGTAATAATGACAAATATTATTGAACTCATTGGTCAGTAAATAGCAAGCATGGAAATGATGGGTTAACAACTCATTTATACATGTATGCAGACCAAACAATAAGGTGAATTCTTGAGATTATTTAAAGATTCCATGTCATGGCACATAGAGAAATTTCACATGGTGCAAGTGAGATGATTTAGATAAAATAGATAATCCTTGCAAAAGGTGCATGGTATTGGGCACATCTGACCTCCACTTGCTAAAAATAAAATGTAATTTCCTTAAATCTGGCTCAATCTTCTAGGGAGTCAGAATGAGTAAAATACTTTCTCAAAGCAAGTTCTTCATAGTTGAAAGGTAAATTGCCTCTCCCGAGGCACAAGGAAGAACTAATAAACCAGGGAAAAGGTAATTTCTCTGGGAATTTCTTCCAGAACAGTTGGTTAAGCAATAGTATATTCTATGCACCAAACGTTTTTCACAAATGCTAGTTCAATAAGAAAAATATTATATTAGGTTTTCATCCAAAGCTGAAATCTCTTTTAGTTGTCAGTATATGCCATAAAATATGAATAAGTTCATTCTCAACTTTATCCTCCTTTGAAATGACACTATACTGAAGACACATGATTAATGATTATTACATACTAAAGGCTAAGATTAATAATGTGGAAAACTCTTTCAACATGTACTAATCTACACTCATGATCTCTTATTCTTTCCCATAATTACTCTGGTACCCATGGGATTACTGTGGCTTTCACTTCTATGGTAATTTGTAAAGGTGAGTATGTTTTCATATACTGTCTTCCAAGTTTACATCTGCTTTGGATAAATACTGACCTATAATATCTCTTTATCTTTCTGGTGGTAGACTTTAAAATCCTACCAAAATGTGTCAGCAACTTTAGTAATACATTTAAATGAGTTAACTTTACTGAATATTATTAGAAGGAAAATATATACCTATATTTGTCACAGAGATACCCTCATACACATACAAACTGCATCGACATATTATCAAGTGTCAAAAAATTATTTTGGAATCACTGAATATTAATATACTTTTAGTTGTTTAGAAAGCAGTTTTTAATATTAAAATAACTGTTTAATAGTTTACAGATGATACAACATGCATAAATAATACATGTGTATAGTAAATTCATCTAAAATCTCTTACCTAAAATAACTGCACATGAGTATTTTTATATCATGGATTTATGCATAATACACAGAGTTTATGAAATACATATAAAATCTTTAAATAAGAAACTGTTTTTTGTGGAAAGCCAAAGGCTGAACTTTAAACTATGATTAAAAGAAAATTGGGTCTAAAATATTAATGATCTAAATAAATATTTTAGACTACAACAATTTCTTAAATAATATAAAAATATTACTTTGTTTACCAGTTTTTACATGCATGGACCCAAAAGATTAAATATGTCAAATGTATTCTTGACAATTCTAATAAGGCAGGAGCCAATAAACATGATCATGCTACTCCTGTGTGCACTAATTAGCATGTTATATTTTCACTAAATGTTTAAAATTTTATCATTATAATTCATTAGTATATACTGATGATCAAGTGTGTACTCTACCCACAAACACAAGAAGTATATATAAGCATCAATAATGTGATATAAGACTTAAACAATACAATATTTTATAAAACTTACTGCTTTAATTTCATATTTCATAAGTCAAATATAAAATTTTCACCTTTGAAAAAATCTCAAATTCAGTAATATTTGTTCTTTTCCTCCTTTATTTTCTTTTCTATGCATTGATATTTTAAATCTTCTGTATTCATAAACACAAAATTCTAAGAAGATTTTGATATAAAAATGAGAATATAAAGGATGGACAAATGTGAGATAAATACATATACTTTTCAAAAGAAGAATAGGCAGATCGTAACATCTATCATCCCTGTCCCTGTATTATTTACACTGTGTTTTCATGTTGGGGTAGTTTTCAAGACCGAGAATTCCACTTCCAATGTGGTTTGCACCATTGCTTTAGATATTCTCGAAATATTTGCTCATATTACAGCGTGGCTTGCCAAATATTTGCTCACAATTGGAAATTCTGAGAACTTGTGAATAAAACTAAGAGAGTTCAATATTATATTATCTTTGTTCTTGTCAAATGTGTAGGGCTTTGGCTTGATTGCTAGAAGTTTTTCAATCACTATTTAAGGAGAAACCTTGTGGTTCTGTTTTTTTAAAAAATACTTAGTTGAAAATATAGTTGTGTCTTTTCTTCTATTGCATTCAAGTATATTTTATCTTTTATTAAAAATTCCATGCACATATTGTACATTATTATTATCCTCATTCTTTCTCACTTGCACCAAATTCTATGATCCTGCACCTCCTTCCAATCACCTCATTACTATGTCTATCATATTTTGTTTTGTTTTGTGATATACAGAATTAATCAATGAATTTCGAGCTACTAAAGCTGTGCAAAGAAAGTTCTCAATGGGTTACACAACTGAAGAAACAAACTGATGTTTGTTCCTCTCCAAGATTGTATCAATAGCAATTACATCAACAAGGAAGGGTAAAGCCAGGTAAGATCCTTCTTAATATATGGCTTATGGTTCACAGACTCAGTCTTTATACAGGCCTATTGCAAGCATCCTTTGCATGTGTGAGATCATGATGTATCTGAAAGGACTGACACTGAATGTAATGAACTATGATGAACTGTACCAAGAATAGTAACACAAAAGAAAATGTATTTGCATTTCTATCCTGTTAGCTCTGAAGTACATTCCTCTGTGAAGGAATATCTACTCACCTCATTCAATGCTTTCTGGTACTGCTCTCACAGAGGTGTCCAGAGAAGTATTTTCTTTTTAATCAAGTCTAGATTCCATCAAGTTGATGAGCTATATCATCCATCAGAGATAAAATGAGTCATCCTGACCATATTAAAAGTATAAAATAATCATCCTGTATGGTGAACAAATGAATGTAAACATCAGTATAAATGAGATAAAACAATTTTCAAACAAAGGGCTACATAGAGGTTAAAGATTTAAATCTTTAAACATTAAATGTTGAAACAGAGGCTTCAATCTATTAAATTGTTTTCAATAATTAAAATTTTTAAAAAAATCATGAAGCGTTTTCTTTAAAATAAGAGTAATGTTTCTGAATCTGGAAGATATATTTGCAAGCTTGGTGATTAAGAAGAGTTGACTACTTTTCAGACTTGTATGTCACAAAAATACAAGAAATAGTTCTCAAAGATTACATATTAAAGATTAATGAATCTTTATTGAACCTCATGTGTCAAGCCTGTAATTACTAACTGTTCTGGAGAATGGGCCAGGAGGAAAGTACATTCAAGACTGCAGGGTCATTTTAAAGCCAGTCTCTACAAGATTGAGCTCACACTTGACACTATTTTGTGTGACCAAGAACATGAGATTAGGTAGCACAGAAAATGGGTTAAATCCAAATACTACTGCTCTAAAGTAAAAATAAAATCTAGCAATAACAGGACACCTAATGATATTTTTCTAAACTCATAAATCAGTGCCTTGCTCAGCCATTGCTGGGCCTGTCCTGTGCCTCCTCCCCGGGAGGGATTGGCAGGCAGCCTGCAACACCTCACCCCACCCCCCAAACCCTGCCGCCTCCCCCACTCCCAGGCAACCAACACCCTGCAGCAGGCAAGTAGGAGGGAGCACCACCTCGGTAGAGCTGGGTGCGCACTGCTGCTGGACAGGAGCCACCACCTCCCAAGCCTGGGGAGACCCCCTCCACACATGGTCTTAGCTTCAGCCAGCAGCCCCTGCTCCACAAGGGATGCTGATGGTCACAGAGGGCACCTCCCAGCACACAGACAGGAAGCATTGTGCGTGGACTGTGGCAACCTTGGCCATAGGGGCAGGAAAGTGAGGGCCCAGGTTGGCCTGGGTATGCAGGGTATCCAGGTTTGCAGCTGCAACGTCAGCAGTGAGAGCACTAGAGCAGCTTTGGCAGCAGTGACCCAGATGCCTGTGGGTTCTCCTGCGCTGGATACTGTGTTGCTGAGCCAAGCTGGGACTTCAGCAGCTCTGGGCTGGGGCTTGGCCCTGGAGGGGCCAGCCTGAACTGGACACCAACAGAGGCACTGGGAGTGTTTTTAAGCGATTCCTGAATGGGCAAATAAATAAGTCTCTGTGTCCTTTTCTGTTTCTTGTACCTTTACTTGGGTTGTTTTTTTTGTTTGTTTGTTTGTTTGTTTGTTTTTGCCTTCTGTTCTCTTTGTTTTATTGAGATGTGTTAATTTTTGTTTTATCAACTTATCTTTTTAATCTTATTATTATTATCCCTTAGAAGCCTCTTTGTTTTCTAGTAAAAGACAAGATGGAGTTGGATCAGATGAGAGGTGAGATGGGGAGGAACTGTAGGGAGTAGAGAGAGGGGAAGCCATAATCAGGATATATCATGTGATTAAAAAAATCTACTTTCAATAAACACTAAATAAATAAAGAAATATATAAAGCCAGTCTGAATAACTCAAATCGATCATGTTTAAAAATAAAATTAAAAAATATGTGTTTGAAAAGTATAATTTACTTCATTGCTATTATTTTGTTGTTGTTACTGTTGAACCAGTGATCGTTATTCTTACAGGAATATGGGGATGGGGTTACTTACTGGAGCAAAGAGACTCAAAAGACAGTTATCCTATGAAATTTTAAACAAGTATGCGATACAGACTATGAAAAGTGGAGGACACCCAAAGCACACTGTTCACCTGTAGGCGTATATACTTGTTAAAGACCATCCCATACTTCTGGCTCAGTTTGTCAAAGACTCTTCCAAGTAGCATGAGTGCTCTGAGATTCTTCATGGGAATGAAGCAGAGTGAATGCTTTCCCTTTCAGGGCTTTTTTGAAGCTTCATTGACATTTTTTATGTACTTAGTACTTTATGACTCTACACATATTGACTATGAGTTTATTAAGTTAATCAAATTTTATTTCAGTTTTCATGAGAAAATATGCCTAGGAATTCCAATGCAAATAATTAACTTCTAAAAGATGTTTCAATTATGATTTGGTAATTGCTGGGGTTGTAATAGTTAAAATTGAGTTACTTATAATTTTCTGCATAAATTGAAACCTTGGTAGACTAAAGCATATATATAATCTCCAGGCAAAAACTAAAAACTATTTCTCCTCAAAGATTTTTAAAATACATGATTATTGATTATAACATTATTGATTTTGATATTTTATCCAGAGAATACTAAAACAAAAATTGTGTTCTATGTGGTTCTGAAGAATTTACAGAGAACAGATACCACTAATATTCCTTTTGTTCCTCTTTTTTTCTGTTTGGTTTGCTCTGATCTGAGTAAACCACAGGTTTACTTATCATTTGAAATGAAATGCTTGAAACATTTATAGGTTTATTGACTCATCAGTTCATATTTTATAAATTTACATTAATGACTATGTCTAAATAAAGTGTCATCTTGTCTTTATAAAAACAAAGAGGCAATTCACTGTTAGTTTCTTCTCTTTTTCAAATAATCATATTATCATAGACAACCACAGAATTATAAAAATTAAAATGTTTTTATATTTTTGCAATATATATATGTATATATATATATATATATATGTATATATATGTATATAATCTCAAAATCATTCAGTCTGGAACTTTGAGGATAGAATAGAGTGATAGAGAGTTCAAATCACAGGTATAAATTTAGCATAACCACTGTTTTATGTGCTACAGGACCTGATATCAGATTCTCATTGCTGCTTATTAATGAACTTTTCATAAATCTACATTAAATAACTGTGTCTAAATAAGGTATTTTCTTATTTTTAATGAGAGGAAAGAGGCAATTCAACTTTTAGTTTCTTCTCTCTTTCAGCAAACACACTTTCCTAGACAACTTCAGAATCTGAATAATACAGTTGTACTGTGTATTTAATTAGCATCCATATGTATATACTAGTGATTGCACATAACTATCTTCTGTATTTTCCCATGTTCACAGTCATACAGGAAAGCATCACCAATTGAACAAAACACAAGTTTCTCCCTAACAGCTGTACTTACATCTTGATTTTTAACACAATTTTAGTGGCTTTGCAAAATAGTTGCTTTGAACTGATTGCTTTTTTGGTGTGTGCTAATGGAAATCATGGCAAAACTGTTTCTGAAAAATGTGGTCCCTTCCTGGCAGCTGATTGAATGAGAGAGAGCGAGAATGAGAGAGAGAGAGAGACAGAGAGAGACACAGAGAGACACAGAGAGAGACAGAGAGACACAGAGAGACAGAGAAAGGACCTATGACAAAATACATTTTGTATAGTGTGTCTTTGATGACACAGCTCCTTCAATAGGGACTCTCAATAAATAGGTTATGAATCCATGAATAGATTTGCTCATCCATGAATAAGTTCAGAGTACTAATCATGCAATCATATCTCCAAGGCAAGAATTTGCAGCAAAGATTTACTATCTAAACCTTAAGAATAATACAACATAAATATAAATTATAAAAGAAATCTGAAATTTGTTTCATAATTGCTTCACATTACAAATATATTTATCCACACTAGGATATTCCATTAAGCCCTATTTAAAGCATCCCACTGCTTTCCAAGTCCAAAGTCCCAAAATCCACACCCTTCCAAACAAAAGCATGGTCAGGCCTATCACAGCAATACCCCACTCCTGGTACCAACTTCTATCTTAATTAGGGTTTTACTGCTGTGAACAGACACCATGACCAAGGCAACTTTTATAAAGGATAATATTTAATTGGGGCTGGCTTACAGGCTCAGAGGTTAAGTCCAGTATCATCAAGGCAGGAGCACGGCAGCTTCAAAGCAGGCATGGTGCAGGAAGAACTGAGAGGAATACATCTTCATCTGCTGGCCTCTAAAAGATAAATTTCCAGGCAGCTAAGTTGAGGATCTTAAGCTCATGCCCACAGTGACACACTTACTCCAACAAGGCCACACCTTCTAATAGGGTCACTCCCTGGCCCAAACATATACAAACCGTCACAATGAAATTGAGTTATCAAGCTCTAACAAATACAGCAAGTATGAGTGTCTCATACAATAATCTGGTTTATCTTTTTTTTTTTTTTTTTTTTTTTTTACAGAAATTCCAGTTAATGACTCTATGTTTCTTAGTGATTGTATGCCTAAATATATAGATAGGTAGATAGATAGATAGATAGATAGATAGATTGATAAACTAATGAGCTTACAGAATTGACTAAGTAAAATGATCTGGAAGTGAGAATTATTTTGCTACCAACACTGTGAGATGGTTTACTATATTATTGATATTTGGCAAGCTATTAATATAAAACTACAAATGAAGAAAAAAATAAATTGTATAGTGAACCTGTTCTATGGTTCCTTTGGATGTTGATCCATGTGTTTACTGAGGCTTTAGGGCTAAATAAAAGAAATGAGAATGTTAGACAGAAAAAAGACTTGAAAAATGGATCAGACACTTGACTATCACAATAGAAACTGAGTAAGTGCCTACAAATATCAGCTTTGGGAATTACCAAACTTATTTTATACAGATTTTACAAAGCAAACCTAAGCCATTAAAATCACTTCTGGTGATTAAAAATATGTACTAAGATTCAACTTTGGATCAAAATTAATATTAGGGATGTGGGCTTACCACTAAAACTCATTTTGGATAACCACAGAATAACCCTCATTTATATAAAATAACTTTGGTCTGTGTGCTTTAAGTAGAAAAAGGTAGTGAGAAGGTAGATTTAAAAAATGCTAAAGAATCAGTAAGATGCAGTGGTTTAATGAGAAAGACATCCATAGACTCATATATTTCAATACTTGTTTCCCACTTGGTCAAACTGTTTTGAGATGGAGGTACAACCCTGTTGCAGGGCATGTGCCACCTGAAATGAGATTTGAGGGTTCAAAAGTTAACATCACTCTTTCTATTTTTGTCTCTGTCTCTACGTTTCTTTGTCTCTGTCTGTGTATATGTGTTTTTATGTCTGTCTCTGCCTCGGTCTCTGTCTCTTTTTTCCCCCCTGTTTCTCTTGTCCTGCCTCCTATTCCTACTTGAAGATAAGGATGTCAGCTCTTATCATGTCTGACTTCTATTATGCTCCCTGCTGTAACAGGCGTTTCATTGACTTTAATCCTCTAAGAATGTGAGCACCAAATGAAAGATTTGTCTTTTATACTTTGCTTTGGTCATTGTGTTGTGTCACGTCAATAGAAAAATAACTAAGGCACAAGTGTTGGAAATTACACCTAAGGAAAAATAAAGAAGAATAAGCTTTCAAGCAGAAGAAAACAATATAAAATTGATTAGAAACAACTACCTTCAGAACATACTGAGTTTGGGAATTTATTATACTGCCTTAAGAACTAAAACATATGTCCAAAATGTTTGAAAAGTAACTTCAGATATTTGAATGGTTTCCAGGAGGAGGTACTATTGATGAAACTTGCTATCATGGGATAATTAATCTTGTTAGTCTTGGATCAGAAGCATCCAGAAGGAAGAAAGCACAACTCATAGAGAACAGCAAATAGTGGAAAGCACAAAGCAGCATCAGTGTGATAACCAAAATGATGTAATCATGTTTTATAGTCATGAGATTCAACAGTCACTATAGATCTGGTCATTATAGATATAGATTGAGTTCCCTATTCCTCTTTACAAATTTGGCATTATTACATATCATTATCTTGATCAAGGAGCTGGTTGATTAATAATTCTTCTAGTTGGTATGTTACTCAATCACAGGGGGCACTTATAACAAATCTCCATAAGAACTCGGATTTTTAAAGGGTTGCAATGACTATGAATTTATTTTATTTTGTTTTTTTCTCTTTTGTTTTTTTCTCTTTTGTCTCCAGTGTTATTTGTCTTTTGTTAACTTACAAATCCCTTACTAATCCTGTCCCTGTCACAAAAGCCAAATATATAAAAATTATACTTTTATTCCCTCACTTCAGAGTTCAGAGTTTAATTCTGAAAATAAAGCATAGGAAGAGAAACTTGTGGAGGAAGAGAAGACAGAGTTTTGCGTAGCTCCAAGCATTTGCATACATATGTGACTAGTGTTACAGGCAACTCCCGTTCTAAAAGACTTTCTGTCAAATTCAAAAAGTTTCTGATTTCTAAAGAATTTCCAATTTTCTCTGACATTTTTCTCTTCTAGCTCTTTCAATGTTTTCCTAAAACAAATAATTTCACCCTTTGAACCTCTTCCTTTTGTAAATTCTGAACTAGTTTTGATTTTCTGAGATTCCCTGATTGATATGGATCCCTCCCAACTAAAGAACATTATATATGTGGGAAGAGACAGAGAATCTGTTTTGTATTAAGAAAAGTAGTATGTGTCTTCTAAATGATCACTGTTCTCCTTTTGTCTACCAGATATAGCAACACTACCTTTCCCAAGTACTAACTGTAAGTAATCCAGTCATATAACAATGTGCCAGATATGAAACTTAGTTATGACATGATCCTCCAATATAACTGAATAATAATGCCTACATTCTGAATTATTTTGAAAATTAAAACTAAATAGGAACTGAAATAGAAGACTAACAAACATGGCTGTTATTTATTATTATTAATTATAGCTTTGACAGAATCGACATCTAATTATATTTGACACCATAATGCCTAGCACTCTGTTGAGCTACTGGAGAAATATCTTAATTATGGAGATGTCAATTAATTTATTCTGAAGCAACATAGTTTGGTAGGATTCTGCTTATTTTCATACTCTCACAGTCTCATATTTTGACATTTATCTAATTTCAAGTCAAATTCTCTAAACTATGGAGAGTTTAGTTATTTCTTATCCCAGAATTTTCCAAAATGTTTTATACAAAAATGACAGCTCTGCAGTAGGTTATTTAAAAAAAAAAAAGACATTAAAAAGAAATCTGTGGTCAATTAAATCATGGAACCCTGGGTAGAATATTTAAATGTAGGAGAATGATAGCACAGAAGGAGATATGAGCACTCTCAAGTTTCAGTAACAATGAAATATGGATTTGGTAGTTTGAATAAGAATGACCCTCATAGGCTCAGATATTTGAATGCTTGGTCATTAGGGAGTGGCTCTATTTGAGAGCAGTTAGAAGTATGACTTCTTTGAAGTAGGTGTAGCCTTATTGGAAGAAGCATGGAACTTAGGGTGGGCTTTGGAGATTCAAAGCTCAAGCCTGTCCCGGAATCTTACTTTTCTTGCTGCCTGTGGATCCTAATATAGACCTCTGATCACTTCTCTAGTTCTATATCTGCCTCTGTGTTGCCATACTTGTTGCTATGAACATAAGGGACTAAACTTCTGAAACTGTAAGCAATATTCAATAACACACTTTCTTTTATGGGAGTTTTCATAGGCCTGATGTCTCTCCACAACAATAAACCACTGACTAGGACAGACAGGATATGATAGATTACTCTAAAGTGCCACCTTCTAGATATAACATGGAAATTACAATTACAAATTGAGGGCAGTTATGGTTGAGAGCATAACACCTACACAGATCAAGTCATCAAATACTAGATTCCATGAAGGAAATGATCTCCCAGCTCCAATATATATATATTGAAAAATTATTGCAGTAGTGTTTAGTGTCTATAGAAGAGAGAAAATTATTAAGAATCTGGACACTGGTGGTTTATCCCTGGTCTTTTGATTGTCCAAACACTCATGCATATAAAAACAACACTAATCTGACACAGTAGCTTACTTTAAAAAGTACTTGAAGTTAGGTTGTTGTAAAAGTAACTTTTAATCTACTGATGTAATTGTGATCTCAGAGGGTTACTGCTGAATAAGGTCAACCTTTATCATCCTTTATAGTTCTTTCTGAACTGGGTGGTTAGTTCAACTCACTGGTCAGGCTCAAATTCTTCTGCAAGCTGATTGATTCAATATGGGTCCTCTCAACTTCTCATTTTTCTTCCTCCAGTTCCTAATGCTTCCCTACTAACATGATGTGAGCAGTATAATCTCTATAAAAATCTTTTTGCCAAATGATTACAACATCATAATGTGAAAAACAATAGAGCCAGCCATAACCAGAACCCTTTGTAATCATGGTCAGCAATAAATACTTTAACCTTTAAGATATTTCTCTTAAGTATTTTGTTACAATGACGAAATGATATGGATGAATAAAAGTGCGTATTATTGAATTATGTATTAATTCAAGTCCACTCACCCCTTCAACTTAAAATTATTGACAGTACACTTTACCCTAATATTAATAAATTCACAATGAAACAGGAAAAACATCCCCCATCTCTTAAAGTAGATTGCTACGGTGATAAAATAATTCAGGTATCCATACCTGTATATTAAGATATGCAAATACATGTCAACATTTTATATTAAAAGTATACACTAAATACAAAATGACAAGCATGTTTCCCATTATTTTAGTTAGGTCACCAAAAAATATTTATTGATTTGTGCCCTTAAGCAGCAGGTAACTGTGCCTCAGGGTTTATAGGGGCAATAAACTATATTGCATAATTCCCAAGATTTACTCATGTTGCATTAACTAAAGAACAGTAGTATATAAGAATTTTGTTGGCAAATTCACATAGGAAGTCACAGATATCATTACATAGTACATTTAAAGTCTGATTTACATTATATGCTATTCAGCCACTAACCACTTTAATTATGTCCATTGTTGTATATCTAAAACTGTACATCTTGTGGGTTACTTTAAAGCTCACAGTCCATTCAGTCCTTCTCTAAACTTTAATTCTCTTGCTATGCAATGTATATTTTGAATTGACATGTCTTCATTTTATACTTAATTAGTATTTTTAAAGTCCTTTCTCATTATTTATAAAATTGAAACATAAAGTGAGTTTCAATTATCACTTTTAGTAAGTATTACAGGATATTGCCTAGAGGTTTTTAACACTTCGTTACCTTTTCAGAAATCTTTGAGAATTAAAAAAAATAAATTACTAGAAGATAAAAACCAAGAATAATCATGTATTAATAATTAAAACAAAATAAAAATAAATTTAATATAAACAGTATAAACTGGCATTCTTGTGACAAATTATGAGAAAGACATTTGTTGAATATATTAAACTTTATAGCTTGAAACTTATATACAGTTCTTGCTTTCTACATGGAGAGGTTCTAAAACAATAGGGTTTTTTCTTAATGATTCAACATCTAAAACATGCTTCACAATATGTTTGATCAATTATCACTTAGAATAACAAAGTATTAAAGATAACATAATATTGACATGTATACATTTTAAACATTTGTTACAATTGATATCTGAGAGCAATTTTTCTTTTTCTTTGATTTTTAGTGGTTGGCATGAGTTTGATTCCTTAAATATTGCTCAGAAAATTAAAAATAAAACATGACTATAAAACTATTATGAGCACCAATAATTATATATTTTATCCAATGGAAAAGCAAGCACATTGATGGGAAGTCATAAAGGAGTTTACTTTCTGTGATAGCATAAACTTTATTTTCCTGTCTGCTAGTTGACTATGGTGTCAATCCACCTGTATATGATGCTTTTATTAGATTTCTATGGATGTGATAAAACACTATTACCAAAAGCAACCCCAGGAAGAAAGGATTTATTTGTACTTGTGACTCTTTTGCTTCACTCCATCACTGAAGAAAGTCAGGGCAAAATGTAAGTGATATCAGGAACTCAGAGGGAACAGCACGTACAGAGGCCATCGAGGAGCGGTTTACTGGCTTACTATTCATAGCTTTCTCAGTCTTCTTTTGTATAGCATCCAGGACTACCATCCCACTGGTGGCACTGCCTACAGATCTGGGTCCTCCCACATCAGGATCAACTAAGGAAACTACAGAATTATCTCATGGAGACATTTTCTCAGTTGAGTTTCCATCTTCCCAAATGGCTCTAGTATGTTTCAAATCAAATTAAAACTAGACATCATATATCGTCATTAAAATCTATAATAGTTTGGATTGCTGTAGTCTTAATGATTTACACTCATCTAAAGAATTTCATGGCTAGCATATTTTCCCATGACCTTCTTGTTTTATAATTATCTCAGTTCTTAATGTTTCCTAAACTTCCATGTTTTATACTTGTCTAAGCACCCATCTCCCTTCGACACTCAGATTATGTAGTACCTCCTCACTAATCTATTTGTCTATAGAAAGGGCAAACCTGTATTACCTATGGTAGTTCTAAATTAATAGGCTTAGGATATTTATGTCATTGACTATTTTAAGAAGTTGCTGAGGCTAACTAATTCTTTTAACTCAACCTTGCCTGATCAGTGACTGTGTGATATAGTATGGTGTCTAACTATTTAATAAGGTTGTTCAGCATTCAATTGGACAGTAAACAATGAATTTTGAATTAAATCCTAATCCTTATTAATATGAATCATTCATTTGCATGATACTGCTTTATCAAGAAATGTCACAAGATTTCAAATTGCCTACCCCATTTCTTGAGAAAACAACATAGACTAAATCTACCATTTCCCTTGAAAATCATTCACAACAGATGAAGAGACCCGACATGCCTTCATTTCAGCTTTATTCAGCAAGGACCATTCATCCACAAATGCTAAAATCCTTTCGGTAGCTGGGAATTTTATCACTGAGCAGAAGGGGTCTTTATAACTATTTATCTTTACTATGCTGTCACAAAACCTGTGAGCTTCTGACAGCCCTATATTTAATGAACTGGAATCCCCCTTTTCAACACACTAGAATTCTGCTTTTTTCACCCTACCTGCATAATTTTCTCTCTTGTGTTACAGTACAAGTCTGTACAGGAGTCTGCACTTAATCTCCACATCTCATCTTCCCAATTCATCATGTTGGAAAGAATTCAACATCCTATAATTTTACCCTCCATTGAACTAGAATGATTTCTACATTTAGATTATTCAGCACCATTAAAAAAGAAAAAAAGAAAAAAAAAAAACAATTTTGTTTTCTCCTAGCATTTAACTCTAATATAATCTACTGTCAAATGCATTAAATAACAGCACTGAGATTCCTTCTGTGGCCAAAAGAACTGGCAAGTAGAGACAAGTGTTTAGAAATATCTTTGTGAACCACTATAATAATCACACAGTTATTATTGAGCCATCATAGGGATATTCTCTTCCATGTGAAATCACAGTCAGTTTCTCAAATAACAGTGCTTGCTATGCTTCACAATGTTATTTTCAGTCTTGCATAAAAGAAAGAAGAAATAGGATGCTTCAGTTTAGCAGTAGACATTTTCCTTAGTATATGATCATTGGGGATTATCATTTGGGGGAACAAATACCAAATCCTATATGTGGTGATCAAAAGGTAACCTTGGAGAACCTCATTTTATCATGAGGTTGGCTGAGAGAAAACTCAGGAGTTTAGGACTTCAGGGTTCACAGCAAAACTCTTTGCCTTCTGAGCAAGGTTTCTGTCTCTCTGTGTAAAAGAGACACCATTTTTATTTATTCATTCATAAAAATAAAGGAAATTTTCCTCTTGGAAAATATAGTTTAGTTCTCTTTTTCTTGAGACTCTTCTGGCTGGGTGACAACCAGTAAAATCAGAAAGAAATATTGCCCTTAGCTCAGCGGGCCTATAGTTAGGGAGCATTTCATCAGTGAAAGAGCAAAGGGGAGTAGAGTTGCTCATCTCATAAACAGAATCAGGGGCAGACATACAAAAAGAGATTGTGGAAAGATATATCCTTCATGGACATGCTCATTGGGTTTTATTTCTTCTAACCCATCTTTTCCTAGCTTCCTCATGAGCATTAAGCCATTATGATCCTGTCACCTCTCAATATGCCGTCAGGTAATAACAGAGCCTTCAACACTAGAGCCTTTCAATGAAGTATATTAACCTAAAATATAGTTAACTCACTCTGTAATATTTACTTCCCAGTTGTGAGACCATAATAGCCATATAGGCTTTCAAGTCTCTAAGCCAAATGCCCTAGCTGAGATTCCATCCTACAACTTCTCAATGCATGAGTGAAGCCATTACAGACATTCCAAAAACCCCAGCCAAAATCACATATATAGAACTGATTAGTCAACCACTTAGCTGCAAGAACTCCATTTTTGTTTTAATCAACTAAACTCAAGAGTGATTTACGATGCAATAAAGTTATAGGAGATACATCTCTCTAGTAGACTATATTTAGAGTTAAATAGATGTCTTTTCTGGATAGCAATGAATGCAGAATTGCAATAAAAATGACTCTAGTTGAAGTACTTCCAGTGTCACGTACCAGTGATGCCAGTGTTTAGCCCCGACTGAGCTATTTAGTTGGCTCTCATGAATTTCACTGTTTTATTTCTTTTATTTGAAGCATGAAATAAAAATGCTAGCTATAATTCAGAGGTTCCTATAAGTGTAATACATAGAAAATTGACTGATACACAGTATCTACCTTAGCTGTCTTCAATTTCCTGATGAAAGAATTTGTATCTTTTTTAAAAAAAAAACTCTTTATTTAATGTAAATTGTGGTTTCACCTACAATTATGCTTGTTTGTCAGTGTCAGACCCCTGATAACTGGAGTGAAGGACAGTTGTGAGCTGCCATGTGTATGCTAGGAATTGAAGAATCTTATGGAAGAGGTACCAATGTTCTTAACACCCCCAACCCAAAAGTGTTTGTCCTTAAATGCTCAAGAGAGACCTTTGGTAACTGGACCTTTCTCTTCTTGGATGACGACTTTTCCATGATTCCTGCCTCACACAATCACATCACTAAATGGATAATAAAATCTTCCCCCACTGCTGTAAGTTACACATTAATTCTTTATCTGCTTGTCTTTTCTACATTCCATTCATTCTTCACTCTTTCCTAACAATATCATAGGGAATCAAATATTTGCCAATGATTTACTAAGTAGTCTAGCTTTGGAAATAAAGCAATGAATTCCTTGTGAAGAATATTCCCATTAACTTGTTTTTTTATTCCCTTTATATCCTGATTGAAGCCCCCTTTTCTCCTCTCCTCCCAGTCCCAACTTCACAAATTGCTCTTCTCATCGTACCATGTTTCTCTTCAGAGATATCCCTGTTGGAGATCACTCTACCATGGGACATCAAATGGCATCAGCACTAAGTGTATCCTCTCATAATGAAGCTGGACCAGGCAATTCAGCTAAGGGAAGGGCACCCAATGGCAGGCAACAAAGCCAGAGTCAACCCCTACTCCAATTGTTAGGGGACTCACATGAAATCCAAGCTGCAGATCTGCTAACAATGTGTAGGGTGCCTAGGTCAAGCCTCTACACATACTCTGTGATTGGTGGTTCAGTCTCTGTGATCCCCTATGGGGCCAGGTTACTTGGCACTGTAGGTCTTTTGTGGTGTCTTTAACCTCTCCGGCTTGCAAAATCCTATCCTTACCCTTCCATAATGCTCTCTGAACTCCATGTGATGACTGGCTATGAATATCTGCATCCATTTTCATCAGCTTCTGGTTGAAGTCTCTCAAAAGACAGTTATGCTAGGTTCCTGTTTGAAAGCATAGCAAAGTATTATTGATAATATCATGGGTTGGCCCTCTCCCATGAGATGGGTCTTAAGTTGGCCAGTCATTGGTTGCCGATTCTATCAATCTCTGCTCTCTCTGTAACACTGTGCCTGTTGTAGGCAGAACAAATTTTGGGTCTTGTGGATGGGTCAGTGTCCCTCTTGCTTCACTCAAAATCTCATCTGGCTATAGGAGGTTGTCATTTCAAGCTCCACGTTCCCAGCTGTTAGAATTCTCATCTAGGGTTACCACCATAGATCCCTGAAGTCTCTTTCTCCATCCAGGTCTATTAAAAACAAAGACACCACAAAATTGCAGCAAAATGAATAGAACTAGAAAATATCCTGAGAAGGGAAAAACAGACCCAAAAATATGCATAGTATATACTCATTTATAAGTTGACACTAATCATAAAATAATGGATAGCCAAGCTGCAATTCACAGACCCAAAGAATCTATGTAATAAGGAGAGTCTGAGCAAAGATGTATGAATCACACTCAGGAGGGGGAAATAAAATAGTCCTCAGAGGAGGGACCTGGGTGAAAGAGAGGATGAGGAATGAAACAGGGATGGGGATCAGATGTGGGTAGAGGGATATGAAAGAGCAGAAATTGGATGGAAGGGGACACATCTGGGACAAGCCAGATTCCTTGTGAAGATTTAATGCCATATCATGTGCTGTGATCTAGTGGCTGCCATCTTTCAGCAACATGGGCTATTTTTTTTTTTCTGGTTTTTCAAGACAGGGTCTCTCTGTGTAGCCCTGGCTGTCCTGGAGCTCACCCTGTAGACCAGGCTGGCCTCGAACTCAGAAATCCGCCTGTCTCTGCCTCCCAAGTGCTGGGATTAAAGGCTTGCGCCACCACTGCCAGGCATGGGCTATTCTAAATTCATTCTCAAATATATTTCCCCTGATTATTCTCTTCCACTTTACAAAATCATTCACTCAGTTCTAAAGTTACCTAGAAAATATTCGCTGTAGCTCTGAAATAGTTCTTTTAATATTCAGGAGTTCTTTAGTTATCCTGAGTTTGTTGTATTTGCTTACAAGCTGAAAATCATACTTTCAAAGTCTGTAAAGAATTGTGTTAGAGTATTTTGATGGGGATGGTACTGAATCTGGAGAGTGCTTCTGGTAGGATGGCCATTTTTACTACATCAGTTTCACCAATCTGTGAGAATAAGAGTTCTTCTATCTTCTGATACCTTCTTCAGTTTTCTCCTTAATGTCTTAAAATTTTTATCATACAAGTCTTTTGCTTGATTGGTTTGAGTTATCACCAAGATATTTATTTTATCTGAGGCCATTATTAAATATTTTGTCCTCCTGATATCTTTCTTAGTTCACTTTCAATTTAATATAAAATGACTACTGATTTTTGTTTTTTAATTTTGTATCTTGCTATGCTACACTTTTTGAAAGTGTTTATCAGTTGTACGAGTTCACTGGTAGAATTTTTAAGGTTACCTGCATACTATTGTATAATCTGCAAGTAAAGATACATTGACTTTTTCCTTTCTAATTTGTCATCCTCTGGATCCCCTTCAGTTGTCTTATTGGTATATTTAAGATTTCAAGTACTATTTTGAATAGATATGGAGACAGTGAACAACCTTATTGTATTTCTTGATTTTAGTGGAATTGTTTTGAGTATCTCCTATTTAAGTTGATGTTAACTATGGCCTGCTGTTAACTGCCTTTATTATGTGGAAATGTCCCTTTTCTCTAATCTCTAATTTCTCTAGAACTTTTTCATAAATGTGTGTTGGATTTTGTAAAAGGCTTTTGTTGTATCTAATGAGAATATGATGTGGATTTTGTCGTTCAGTGTATTCCTGTGTTTTATTATATATATATATATATATATATATATATATATATATATATATATATATCCCTGTGTCTCCTGGGTGAAAGTCACTTGATCATGATGGATAATCTTTTTGATGTGTTCTTTATTTTGATTTTCCAGTATTTTATTGAGAAATTTGTGTTTATATTCATAAGAAATTGGCTGTATTCCTCTTTCTTTGATGCTTCTTTATTCGCTTTAGGCATCTGGGAATCTGTGGCTTCACAAAAAGAATTGGAGAATGTCCCTTCTGTTTCTCTTGCATGTAATAATTTGAAGAATTCTTTAAGATACAAAGCACTAGTGCACACAGAGACTGGGGCTGCATGCTCAAGGACTGCTTGGTCTGTAAAAGATATAGTCTGAGACCTGAAATGAAAATTTGACAAACAATCCATTCCTAAACCAGAAGCCACTTGCAATTGTAGTAGCACGCAAAGATGTCACATGTACAGCAGCAAAAGGCCAATGAAGCTAACTGTTTTGGGGAGGTTCTCTGTCTCATGATGCTAAATCATAGCTGTTTCTAATTTGTTGTTGTTTATTTGTTTGTTATCAGTTTATTTGCTTATATATTTGCATGTATATTATGGCTTCCAGTCTGAGGTTTTTCTGGGATTCCTGAGGGTGTGAAACTGCATGTCTCTACTCCTATATAGGTTTCATGTGCTGTTTTTCCCCTTCTTTCTAATATTTTGTTGTATTGTCATATTTCAATTTTCAATTGATTTATTTTATTTTATTCTTACTCATTACCTGTCTAATATCTAAGGAGAGACAGAAAGGGTATATAAGATGGGAAGGGAGGTGGGGAGGAACAGGGAGTAATAGGATCTAGTAGAAGTAAAGTGAGCAGAAAATGTAGTCAGAGTATATTGTATGAAGAAAACCTTATTTTCAAAAAAAAAAAAAATCTGCCTTTAACCCCAGTTCTAGTGGTGAGACTACAGGGTTCCATTGTAGCTAATCGGAGAGCTTCAATTTCCATGGGAGATTTTGTCTTGTTAAAGATGTAGGTGACAGAAAGACAATCCAACACTTATTTTGCTTTTCCTAGTTCATCCAAAATCTTCCTTCACACCAGGCACACACAATATTAAAACATAGAAGATTCTGTCCGTCCCCATGTCATATTAGTTCCCTATCTTGCTCACCTTCATTGACTCCTCCTCCCCACTCCTTGCTACCTCCCAATCTCTTCTCTCTGTTCTTCTGTCCCTGTCTGTCTCTGTCTGTCTCTGTCTGTCTCTGTCTCTGTCTCTCTGTCTCTGTCTCTCTCTGTCTCTGTCTCTGTCTCTCTCTCTCTCTGAATATGAAGGTGCCTGATGAAGTTTGTTATTTCAGTTAAGCTGCTTCACCAGAAAGCTTCTAGGATCCATCTGTGTCTTGCTTGTCAACATTTGTTCTTACAGGCAGATGCGGCCATTCTTAGCTTTTGTATATGAATCTAAGGATTCAAACTCATGTCTTATGATTACACACACACCTCTCTTTTTCCTGTTGACCTATCTTTTCAACCTCTAACTTGATAATCTTGACAAAATAAAGACTTCATGTAGATAGACAATCTCACTAACTACTCACAGTTGTGTCCATACATAGACCTGTGATTTACTGCTTCATTTTCATGCCAGGTTTTTCAGGATAGGGAGAATATGAAACTACCTACCACAAGGACTTGCTAAAGGTATTACAGGTTCACGCATCACTAATAAGAGATTTCTGTCATCAAAAACCCTTTTCCAAGTTGTACCAGTCACTTTCAACTTTACCACAACCTAGACATCAGGCATATTCCTCTCAAACATGTACAACTGATTATAGATATGAAAAGATCTTAGTGAGTACTTCTTAAATGCCAGAGTTCCTTCTAAGTTCATTTTATTTTAAATAAACACTGGACTGTAACCACAGTGTGAGTATGTTCTATTACACTCACACCATGTAAGCCCAGTATAAATCAGGTACCATTTCAATATTTTATAAAATGAAGATATAGAACTTAAAAGTATTAAGAAAATTTCCACCATAGGTGAGAAAATTATTTGAATGTACCCACTGGGCAACTTCCTGGATAGCAGCCACTTTGCTCAATCTCCACACTTTACAATTTTCTACTTATTTTTTGCCTAGTTCAAAGCTGTCAACCCTTCAGGGCTTGTAAAAAACCCTTTCCTTTCAAGAATTCCTCCTTCCAGAATGTCCCAGACACCAATAATCTATTTTATTTCATGGTCCTCTCAGTTATTCTAACTTCTAACATGCACTCACGAGAATGAATCATTTGTGCCCACTGTGTCATTATTTGTTCTCTACTGAGCTCAACTTTGTGCTTTCCAAACCTCATGTCAGACATTAACCCCAGTAAAATTATTTGTGCATTTTGCTTATACAATTATTTGCATCATTGATCCATTTCTGACAGAGGATAGACTCATTAGAGATAAAGAGTAGATAGAATTGCCAGGGAATAGAGACTAAACAAGAATGGAGTCTCTTGAGGGACTGATGGAAATCATTTGAAATTACTTGTTAGCTTTTGTTGTACAGCATCATGAACACACTAAAATCACTCTTATATGTTTAAAATAGTGCTTCTTATGCTATGAAAAAGATAAGGTAGGAATAACATACATAGAATGTAATACAACACCACTTATGTTCTCAAATTTAGAAAGTGAAATTAGTTTATTCTACATATTCCATGCTTGCTATTACTAAAATCAAAAGAAAGAGAAATGATTTTACAGACAGAGGGGTGTATATGTGTGTGTGTTGTACCAGCTTGCAATCTCACCAGTAACGAAGGAGTGTTCCTCTTTCTCTACATTCTTGCCAGCTTTTGATTTTCACTGAAAATAAAGACCTAGACATTTTCACATAGCTTATGGGTCCTGACTGCAATTTTATTTCTTACTCTTGTCTCTTAGGTATTCCTCCCCTACATTCTCAATGTCCTACTTTAAGAGCCATTCATGCTGTCCTCTGTTCTTTCTCCTACAGAGTATTGTGGAAATCCTAGGGTATGTGTTCCTTCTCATTTCCAATTGTATTTTGGAATATTGTGCAGGATTTTATTCAGTTTGTATTTTTAAATTACATTTTTCATTACTGATATCAATTATCATTATATTTGTATTATATTTTTAATTATTTATATCAATTTTCAAATTTAAATATATTGATCATATTATTCCCCTCCCTAAGTCCCTTTTTCCCTCACTACCAAGCAAATGTTAAGTTCCTTCTCAAAAAACAAATAAAACCTAATATGATTCCAGAACCCATAAAACTTAAAATAGAGTGCTTATGGTTGGCTTGGTATCTGTGTTTCTCTATTAAGAGTATACAGAGTATATTTCTGTTCCAAAGTCCCTGGAACAGCGTTGAAGATTCTACGTAGGCACAATTTCTATGTACTCATTTTTAATGGGTTGTATAGGGGTTGTCTTCAAAATATGAGGAATGTTTTGTGGAAAACAACCTATAATTTTGACTATCGGCTGTATTGTTTGCAGATTCCCATAGGGTCCATGTATCCAACAATTCAATTAGTTATAGCCTAATCCTGGCACTGTAAGTGTCATTTGGTGACAAGGGATGTTCAATGGGACTCTGTCTTCCCCCATTCTTTAGGTAAGCCATATATGTCACCTTCATATATGTATATATTTTAGGACATTTATACCGCATTAGGTTTCCATACCACCCTTCTTATACTCCCTAGTTTTAGCTGTCTTTTTTTCTATTTAATCACAGAAGACAACCTTGGTAGTTAAGCATGCTTTTAATCTCAATCACAGAATTTTGTTACAATATTATAACAGCCCACTTTTCAGTATGTATCAAAATTATATATTATAATTTCTCTTAAAAGGCCAGAGAATAAACAGAACATGCTTTATAAAATAAGTGATCTCTTCTGGAGCTTCTCATTTTACAATAGCACAAATGTAGCCACAGATTGAATGTAAAAGAAAATGTAGCTACAAATAGATACAGTCAATTTCTGCCTCATGCACAGATAATTATTTATTGTTCAGACCCAATATATTGCTGACTACTGTGACTAGTCTATGATTTACAAGAGGTTTAGTAATATCTCTAGTGTACCATTATGTTATAGTAATACCTGTGACAATCAAAAATGTATCCAGACCATGAAAACATTCTCTAGGATGAAAAAGCAGATCATTATTGAAGACCAACAGAATAAAACCCTATCTACAAATGCTGGCAAGATTTGGCCTGTTAAATGAAAAAATCTGCTATATATAATTTTAATAGACTAACTCCAATGTGTGTTCATATTTTCATACCAATATTTTACTTACTTTTTATGCATATATGAAACTATAAGAGTTCCTTCTGATTTCTTTCAAACACCATTCTGTAGCACTTGCGAATTTCCAAGTTAGGATGACCATGGTATTCCACATTAATCCATGAATTAATGAGTATGTGAATGAGTGAAATTGCCAGTGAACTTCCAGGAACACCTCAATAAATACAAGAAAAACTTTTAGGAACTATACTAGAAATAATACAACAGTTAAGAAATGAATACCATGTGACCCATAGAGTCAAATGTCATCAGTACAAATAAATGAATGAATATTTCCAAAAGCAGAGAACATCCAAGGTGGTACTGTGACTTTAGCTCAGGGTATATGTCTCCATACATCTTAAGCCTATGACTTGCCTGAGTAAGGGCTTTTACTCAATTGTAAAACTAGAAGTAAAATTGGCAGTGTTAAATAAATAAATGATGTTAGCAAAAGCAGAGATGTCGAACTATAAAATGGGTCTACATTTAGAATGAGTTTCAGGCTGTGCTTTCTTTGCCAACACTTTCCTGTCTATTGACTATGAAAAAGCAAAATTGCCTGGAGGATAGAAAGGCCTATTAAAACTCCCATCAAGGCCAGTGTTCTCCTGAGTAGAAGGCAAAGAATCAGGAAATCTGTGTCTGGAGAGAATGTATTTATCATGCCTAAGACCCTTAGGCCAAAACCTTTCTACTTAAGCACTTGGCAGAAAAGGAGTCAGGGTCACCTTATGAGTTTGGGAATTCAGGCCATATTTTGCCTAGATGCATTTCAAGCCTATGGACTGACTGAATTGTGAATCTGCTGATTCAGTTCCGTTCCTCTATTCCATGTATCTATATAAATGAATTTATTTTTGACATTTTAAATCATCGTTAATTTTTAAATGCCTATTTCAATGATAATCAATTGCATAGGACTTTTCTACAGATTTTTAAAGTATATGAAGATTAACTGTGCTTCAAAATAAAAACAATTAGTAAAAACAAGTCATATGGGATGTCCATATTATTGGATACATATTTTATCCCATTCTTTGTTGTTCTTATGGCTTCTATTAGGGTTCATCTTCTACTTTATATGTTTTCTTTGCAGAAAACTCCAAAATCACACAATCTATAGGAAACCATGTGCTGAGAATAAAATGATGAAGAACTGAGAAAGAGAAGTAATGACTTCAATGTAGATTCCACTTCAGTTTGAAGTCTTTAGACCCCTAGTTTCAGTTACTCATTATAAGATGAGGTCAGCATAATGATTGCCAATAATGTTATGTTTGATCAGTGTTTTAACTCACCTTTCCAATGATCATACTTAATTTGATTGCTTCTTAAAGAGTCTTGAAGTTCTGTGAAGCCAAGGTATGAATCTGTTGCACTCAATGCATTTTGTATTCTAGTTATACATATTATTTCTAGGCAAAATTTGGCAAAATGAATGTTATATGAGACCAATAAAGGTTCTCTCTGTGTGTCTCTCAGTCTCTGTCTCTGTCTCTGTGTATGTGTCAGTCTTTCTCTCTCTCTCTCTCTCTCTCTCTCTCTCTCTCTCTCTGTTTACTCTTCAACTGTGATAGATACTTCCTCATTTTACAATGACTGAATGCTTGGCCAATGTATTTCTGCTACCATATGTCCTAGTGACTAATCTGTTAAAAAAAAGAAAGTCATCATAATCTTGTTTCCCAAGATAATATATAAAATAATCTAACTTTGATTTATATTCACATCACCAAGGTTATGAGAACACTAAAGAAATCCTTAACTTATATATGACATTGCTCTAAACATCAAGGAGAAGGACTGTTATCCGAGGATAGAGTACTTTACCACTAAAAGTTCATAGGATTTGTTGAGACTTGAATGTTTAGTAAGAGAATGTCAAATCCTGTTTAATTTGTAGAAAAAATGTTTTTCAATATACAAAACAAGTAGAATATCCTTACTGTACATACTAAAATTAATGTTGGGTCATTGTTCTTCTTTCATTGTATTTTTGAACGTGCTTCATGTTTTCTGAGGTCATGTGATAGTATGAAAATGCTACTTACGTTTTATTCTACTTTATATATTCCTTTAAAAAGTATCAGTTACATTTGATTATTGGACCACCTTTTTCAAATATGATCTTGAATAATTTCTCTTCACCCAGCTCTTGCTGAGCAAATCTTCATATTAAGGTCTTTTAAATTAAGATGTGGCCACCAAAGCTGACCATTGAAACAATGTTACTTTTAAAGAACAATGCACATAAAGCTTGACTGTGGGTCTCTGCATCTATTTCCATCAGCTGCTGGATGAAGCCTCTCATTTTTCTCAAGATTCAGATGTCAGTCTGCATTTTGGTGACTGTAACTACTGAAATGTGACATGTGCACAATTTCAACTAATGGACTTTTTTATTTTTTTATGTGCAGTGGTAGCAAAAAATGACAATGGAAGAGTACAATTCAAAGCACTGTCAGGTGGAGACATGCTCAGAGAGCTCAACTGGTTTCAGAGTGCTCTCCATCCCTTCTGTCCTATCAATCATTTCAGTTCACAGTTTAGGAATCATTATACCTCTATAGGACTCTCTTGTCAGTGATTGTCTAGTTAGAGTTCATTTGGGTTTTGCACAATTCAGTGATGACTTTTATTTTGTCCATTAAGATATAGAAAGAATCATTATTGAGAATAAACATTAAAATATGTTTGTTGGTAGCATTAGTGTTGAGAAAAATTATAGAGTACTATCATAGTAGCCATTCTTCCCAGTAACTGTGGAGAGATGCCATGACTAAGGACACTATTACTAAAGAAAACATTTAACTGGGGGCTTGTTTACAATTTTAGTGGCTTAGTCTATTATCATCACAGTGGGAAAGACTGTTGATGGTAAGCACACATGAAGCTGCAGAAGTAGCTGAGAACTCTACATAGTGATCTGGCAGAAAAAGAGGAGGATCCTGAGCCTGGTGTGCCCTCTGAAATCTCAAAGCCTATACCCAGGGAACTATTTCCTCAACAATACCTGCACCTATACTAATGAGGCCACAAAATCTAATCTTTCAACAGTTCCTTTCCCTGGATACTAAGCATTCAAATATCTGAGCCTATGGGAGTCATCTTATTCAAAATACCACAAGAATTGAAGCCTTTGTGGCGGTCCCTTGTTCTTTGTCACAGGGCACAGTGAATCTCCTAGATTGACCTATCATTGAAATTCTCAATATAAGGTTTTGAGTGTGTTGTTTCAAAGATCTTATACGCCAAACTGTCACTTTTTAGTTCATTAATAATCCACCATACATTGTAGATCACTTAGAATTTGTTCATTTATCGTCATCTTTGCTGTGTGTGTCTCCCAAAACCTCAGTCATCTTCTAAACTGCTCTTCTGTCTTGTCCTTCGGTGGAGTTATTCTGCTCCTGTGAGGTATTCTACCTCAGCTGTTATTATTTTCCAGCTGTTACTCCACTGAAGGAGGAGCAAATCAATGGAGAACCTTTGCGTTTCAAGCTCAGCAAAATATACTAGAAGCCTTAAAGTGGTTATAGTTGATTTAAATATTCCGGTATTTCCTCTTTTGAAAACAAAAGATAGTTTCTAGCAACTTATAAATATGTCAGTTTCTAAGGTGAATGAGTTACATGATCATAAGTACACAACAAGAAACACTATCTTGAGAAAAGGATGTTCTTAATGCCCCTTAAGTCACACAAAATACTCAAAACATATTCGAGTAAGGCAGTACTTAAAAGTGGTGTCTGTCGCATAAACATAATTTCAGCATTTATATGTATACATTTTAAACATAAATATATAGATGTAATATCCCAATCATAATGCTAATTATTCTAATAGTTTATAGATAGATTTGGGAGATTTCCTAATTAGCTGATTATTAAACATTCTAAGTTTCCTTTTCTAGTATTTATGCTGCTTCAACAAAAACAACATTTCAAATGTACAAGTGTTCCAATCTCTATAAATACCACTGGTTGTACATTCCATTTTAGCCACTGAACTTTCTACTAGTCTCCTCCTTTATCTAGAAGAGTATCTCAAAATGTTGATAATTTCAAAGTATTTTTTCTTATTTCCTCATTTTCACTGCCATTATTTTCACAAAATCACATTTGTTTAATGATCCTTATAAAAAGGTCACAAGAATTGAAGCACCACATTGCTATATTAGTTAGGTAATGCCCATTTGCAAATTTCATCCTACTTGGAAAAGATACTGGCAAATGTAACCTCAGCCTCCTGCTTGGGTTCAAGCAGAGTGTTGTTGTCGTGCTTCCTTCTTGACTCTGTGCCTACTCTAGTTTTCTTTCAAAAACATTCTCTCTTTATACTCTAAATGTTAAAGTGTTGAAGACCTTCTGGTAGATTGTTCAAAAGTATCTTCTATAGACAGTTATGTCTTCTGCTGATCACCTTCATTAATTATCTTTACTCTGCTGATCCTCAAGTCTACATTTCTACTAGCTCTCTCCCCAGAACAGTGGTTCTCAACCTGTGGGTCATGATCCCTTTGGCAAACCTTTATCTCCAAAAAAATTTACATTATTATCCAAAACAGGAGCCAAATTACAGTTACGTGATAGCCACAAAAATATATTGTTGAGGGTCAGCACAACATGAGGAACATAAAGGTCTCAGCATTGGTAAGGCTGAGAAACACTGCCCCAGAGATTCACAGAATGAAGAATAATTGACATGTGACATTCAAGTAGAATGAAATGAACATCACAAAACCAGCATCTGAATCAACCTTTGTACATATCTAATTTTTTAAAACAAATTCCTCCATCTTTATTACTTCTTTTAGTTGATTCAATCTTTCCAATATGGCAGACCAGGAAATGTGTTTCAAATACTTTTAACTACAATCACAACCACCAAAATCATAACAATCACAAAAGTAGACTAAGAAAAAAAAGTGTTTTACATAATATTACCCATTGGGAAGTCTAAGAATGGGATGACAGTGTGGTCAGGACTATGAGAAGTCTCTATTCCCTAATGCAGATTCCTATTTTCTTATAGCTTCATATGAAGTAAGAGGTATTAAGGTCCTTTTTAAAAGAGCATGAACCCCAGGACACTCTTAAAGACTTTATACCATTAGAACTAATAATAAAAATAATAATAATAATAATAATAATAATAATAATAATAATAAACAACAATAATAATATATATATATTTTTCCTATCCACAGGATCTGATCCCTCATCAAATCTTGAGAGTAACACTTTATAACTTGTGAGAATTTGATTATATGTCATTTGCTCTGCTGTATTAACTACATGAAAAATCTGCTGCATCTTCTGGATTATTGACATAATACCTTTCTGACTAGCTTCAGATTTAAGTCCTTGACCCTGTACTCACCTCAAAACTCAGAAAAAAATGCATTAGTTCCTGAATGAAATCAAAAGACTTCATACTCAAAGTATTTTTGAGTCTATTCCAATTAAAGATTAATATCTTACTATGATTTACAATTTCTTACAAAAGCAGTCTTGAATATTCTTAAGCTTTGTTTCTATCATTACATAAGCATTCACTTTGTAGTTATAAAGAGCTCTTTATTTTCTCCAAACATACCCACATTTCCTTGTTTAGGTCTTCATCTCTTGAATTTCTCTTCCTGAATATTTCTTGTCCTTCATATTATGATATCACACTTTAGAGGGTATAAAACTCTGTCATCTTGCTCTTCTGTATCTCATCAACATAGCCAAATTACTTGTGAAATTTCACAATTTCTGGTTTTTTTTTTTATTTTATTTTAGTCCCTAAAATCTGGAAGAATATAACATTGAGTCATCCTTATCATATTGTATATTGGCTAATAAGCAAATAAGTACTGCTCATAATTTTTTTTTCCTTTAGAGTTGGGCATATACTATCTCTGACACATTCTATCAAATATTTCTCTAATTTATCGCTTTATCTGCCACTCAATTTGAATTCATTATTATGCAATAAAACTAAGTGCTAAAGTACTTCATCTAGAGGGACTAAAAGACTAAAGATGTGTCTGTTCTCCAGTCAGATAACAGAGACCTAGAAGGTTCTAGGATGTGATCAATGCAGTCATGTTGCTGGATTAGAATTCTCTACACAAAGGCATTTTGAATAAATGAATAAATGCTCACTTCTTTTTATATTATTAGTTTTCTTCTGTCTTGTGTTTCAAAAAAATATTAGAGGTTCAGACATTATCACTAGATTATACATGAGGAGAAGGAGAGAAGAAGTGAGGTATAGATAGCAAATAAAAGGCAGAGAAAGATTATCTGCAGCTAATTAAATCTGTTGATTTTTTCATAACCCTCAGACAGTTATATAAATTCTATTATATTCACAATTTTATAATTATCTATACAAAGCTGATTTCTAGGTAAAAGTTTTGTTTTGTAGTATTCTTCTTTAATTGTAATATTAATGCTACAATTTCTTATTGGTATAAATATGATTACTTGATAGATATGTTCCGTGATAGTATAAAAGTCATTACTCTAAACATATGTTGAAGTATATCAAGTATATAATTTAATTACAATTATTTAATTTAAAAGATAATCTCCATTTATCAACAAAAGTGGACATTTAACACAAAGTTACATTCATCTCTAGAAAGCATAGTATCCTATTTTCTGCCCTTTATGATCACAATTATTTTAGAATTACTCTAACACAATATATATCATGTTTTTTTTTTTTGGTTTTAGTAATGTGTGTGCCTCTGCATGTGTGTGTGTGTGTGTGTGTGTGTGTGTGCGCATTAGAGTATGAGAGAGAAAGAGAGAGAGAGAGAGAGAGAGAGAGAGTGATTTTGAATGTTACATGTACTTGTCATTGTGCACATATAGTATTTAGACAATAGCCTTTAAAGTTATTTTTAACCTTCATTTTTGTTTGATGCAGTTATTTACTTCATATACCAATCTATATGGACAAAGAACTTCTAGGAACAAGAGGGTTAGAATTATGAATGACTTTACATGATTTCTGGCCTCTAAACTCAGGTCTGTATGATGGTGCTGGAAATGTTTTACCTGGTGAGCCATATCTCAACTGTACTCATAGATATTTTTAATGAAGTTTCATACTGTTTACAATGTTGACAAAGCCTGATGCAATATCTACTGATCTACCTATAAATTATTCTCAAAATCAATATAAAACAGAAGCTGTGCCCTAAAGACCTGATATACCACTGACCTCCAAGTTGAAAATTGTCCTACTGATTTGTTGAACATATTATCTTCATAGAGATGACAATGAGGTAAACAAATAATGACAACTTGATCAATAGTTATGGTAAAGTTACTAACATTACCAATGAAAACAAGAAAACAGTGGAAAGAGGCTTGGGGAGCTCACGAATTGTTCATCAGAGATTCTAGCTAAAATTCACTCCTACACACCAGCTATACGGTCATGGTGATTTGTGGTGGTTTTATAAGAGGTGCATGGTTAACTGAGGGTCAGATTTCAGCAGCGTAGCTTCCAATGTTTATCCTTTATTTTGGGGTGAGCTTTTGTTAGTACAAAGTTACTGTTGGATAACACATAACTTTGAAAGTAATCCCCCAAAATTATTTTTGCTCTATTGGTACTCATATTTAAGGTGACTAAATATTTCATGTTTTTCCAACAAAAGTAACCCAACAAAGGCAATGAAATTTTAAGGAACTTTTTCCAAGAACCATAGAAAATGTAGTATATATACCGCAAGTCAAATTTATTGAAATACACTGATCCCAACATTTTTTGGTGTTTAGAGCTATACACTATCTCAGTAGCTAATTCATCCTAAATAATTTAGCAGCTAATAGGGGATTAAATGAAGCCAAATATAGTAATCAAACCTAAACTTTAAATATTAATTAAACATATATAAAGCTTAATGAATATTTGTTATCTAAATTTCCATATATTTATAATCTTAACAGGAAATCTGAAAAAATTCATTTCTATTTGATTGTGTAGCTATTTAACTGTTTTAGAAGAATATATCCATATGTCTACTGTTCAGTTTTATCTTTTATAAGTTAACTGTATCCAGAAGTGAAAAGAGCGAGCCCATCATTACAAAGAATAGTTGAGAGAAATAGCAGTTGTAGTTTTATGCATTGTTAATGATCAGATTTTTCATGCACTCCTGGTTTTAAGAATATCTGATAACTTCATTTTTACTCCCATTCATCATCAATATTGCATTTCCATGATTTTTTTCCTAACCATTACATTGACCAGACTTCTGAAACATCTCAAAAATATGTGTCAGGAACTTAGCAATGGCTCAGTGCACAAGGTTTGCTCTGTAAATGTGAGGTACTGTTTTAAATGTCCAGCATTTCATAAAGACAAGAAGAGTGGCACTCACTTATGAATCCATTGCTAAAATCAAGTGGAATCAGAGAGAACTGGATCTTTTGTGCTAGAGGAATAGCTAATCTAACCAAAATGGTGAGTACTATATTCAGAGAGAGACCATTTAAAAATCTACAGTAGAAAGAGAAAGAAGAGTATATCTAGCATCAACTGTTATCCTACATGAACACAGACATATATACCTATTTCCACACATATACCAAGGTATGTACTCACAAATGTGTGTGCACAAACACTTGTACACAACATGTGATTCTTTCAAGAGTTTCACTTTTATCTTAAGTCTGTGTTTAGCCTCTGCTAGTGTTAGCTAATTTTGCTAAATATTATTAACTATTGCATGGTTCAGGAAACAGAGAGGTTTAAACACACAAAATATATCAATAAAATGCTTTTCTTATAAGATTTTTCTTCTTTTGATGCTTATGCCAAGAATATTGGAAAAAATAAATATTCCATTCCCTTTGTATTCAGGAGTAGGTTGATACAGGCCCTTTACTGTTATCCTGCTGTTCATCTTAACAAGTCCAAGAAGTGACTAGATCATAGATTCATTCACTCCCAACTCTTCCTCACTCTGGAATTTTGAGCTCATTAACTTTAATCCCCTCATTTGTTCTGAATCAAAGTAAAAAGAAAAAGAATCATTTATCTTATAGGGTTGTTTTAATCATCATTTATAGCCAATATATAAGAGAATTCTCATAAATTTCTTAGGATACCTCCTGGAAAAACCATAAGTAATACATAAATGCTTTAATTTTTATTTTTATTGTGCTTGATATTTGCACAACTTCCAAGAAAACATTCTAATTTGTATGATTTTGTATGTCTCTTGTCAGAATTATTGGTTTGATTCCTTCTTTTCCAAACTAGTCTTCAATTGCAACATTTCAATAAGGCATGTTTTAAACCAGAAACCATACTTCATCCTAGCAGTTTTCTCATAGAAAAAATGGGCAGCCTGATGGGATATATATTTGAACTCTGGATAGTAAGGCAATGGATGACTATGGATGCTAGGTCAACCAGGGTCATCTGTCTTCACCAAGAGTCCATTTTGGAATCAAGGGTTTTAGGCTTCCAGCCTGAGGAATGATTTGTCCTTCCTCAGCTGGTTTGTTGAACTGGCTCCATGCAGGGAGATCAGTATTTTGTGTCATCTGCATTGCTGTCTTTCTGTGTCACTTCCTTTATTGAGTCTGTTGGGGTCCAGGAATGGCCACCTACATAGCCACCACTTAGATACTGGTCTTAGATATGATGAAAGTTTTTTAATATGATTCAGGCTGATTGATTTGGGCCATAGAAAGGACTCAGAAGCCAAACTTTGGGGCCAGACTGTTCAAAAGTGCAGGCTTTTTATAAGAAAAACTAGGTTTATAAGTTCAGTAAGTAAAGGTGGAAGAAGTACTACATCTAAGCTAACTAAATAAAGTATTATCAGCTAACCTTTAAACTAATTGGTCCTAAGTGAGGGTAGAAGGGTGGTAGACAGAGGATTTTCAGAGTATTGAGAAAACAGAGCATAAGTAATACAACCATAGCTTTTTGACCTATTAGTAGCATTCTTTAGTGTCAGTTATAGTGATAATTCCTTAAAAAAAAAGTGGATGAACTTGATTTCTCCTTATGAGTAACATTTTGGGACTGTGAAAGGCAGCCTCGTTTCTGGTTGAGCTAAGGGTTAAAACCTTGACAACCCAGGAAGGGGTCCCCAGAAGGAGATAACCTTACAAGGGGTGGTAGGTGCTTTGCCATGCTCCTGGGCCCCAGGCTCCTGACAGGAGGCCACAGCTCTCCATAGGTATGTGACCATCAGTCACATAGCCCAAAACCCCTCCACAGGTAGAGGTGTGGTCAGGTAGCTTCAAGGCATTTGCATTTTAATTAGGCACGTAGAGGCCTATCCAATAAACCCCCCTTCCCAGTCACTCTTTTCTGCAAAAGGTATTTTAACCTCAGGCCTGCCCTGGAATTTCGGGTTTTACTCATTGCTACTTTCTACCATGACAATAAATACCCTAGAACCATGGCCTGTCTCTCTTCATCGGGATCTGCAGTGGGGAACAACAGAACAGGCTTTTGTCTAAAGTGCTGAGTATAGTCTCCAGCAGAAGGCCTCTCAGCGTTCCCAGCCACCGTCTCCACCAAATCAAGCCAGCTGGCCACTGATAAGTCAAAGACTGGGTCCCAGGCTGGACCCAGCTAGGCTCCTCCCTGCTTTTCCCTCTCGGCCCCAGGCTAGCTCTGTCCCAAAGGCCCCCACTCTGTTCTCAGCTCTTCCCTGTCATCCAGCAGTGCCTGGGATGCCCAAGAACCTGAGAACTAGATGGAGCCAGTTCTGTGAAGTCCCTGGGACTGCAGGCACGCTCCCCCATTCTCCGGTGGTGTCCTGTGACTTGTAACAGCCCAAAACCTGCCCAGCAGTGCCATGGGTTGAGCTTGGTCAAACTTCCTGCGTCCCTCCTCTCCCAGAGGTCAGAATCCTGGCACGGATAAGGGACTCTCATCACCACATTGACCCAACAGAACATGAAGGCTATATACAAAATGGATTCAGTTATGTCAGAACACAAGTTGTGCCTTTCATGTGGAAGATTTTCTCATTCAGATCTGACCATTATCAATTTTGATGGAATCCAAAGTCTTTCAAAGGCAAGACCTTTTCCCTAACTTAACACATCCCATGTTGTGTATTCTGATGTTAAAACATCTTTAAGGTATGTAGGTTGATCTAACTCAGCAGTTTTCCTACAAGTCAATGCCATTCAGCTAATTGTATTTGTAAGACTGTGTTCTCTATGTTTCTCTGCACTGTTCTATCTTAAGTTGCTTCCCTTTCCTCTCTGTTCTCATGAGAGCTGAGAACATCCTGTTCTGACAAATTTTTCTTTGATTTGACATGCTGTCTGTAAAACAATTAGACATCACTTTCAATCATAGGTGCTTCATTCTACAAACTAACTTTACATTCATTGCTTGGCATTAAAGATGTGTACCAAATATACATGTGTATTCCAGTCCGACAGACGAAAGGTGTTTATTAAGGGATGAGCCACACCATAACTTGAAACAGGTTTGTTGTTGTTGTTGTTGTTTTGGTTTTTGTTTGTTTGTTTGTTTTAAAGTAAATGTCTTAGGGTTCACAGAGTGATCAAATAGCCTTCAATGTAAATAAATTCATATTTAACATTTTACAGAAAACTCAAGTCCAAGTATATGTAAGATATCATTATAACCAGACACACTGGGTCTGAATGAGAGAAAGTGGACAATAGCCTGATACAACTTCTGAGCAGAACACCAATAGTATAGGCAATAATAAATAGGACATCATGAGAATAAAAACTTCTGTAAGGCAAAGAGCATTGTCAATAGGCAATGTGGCAGGCTACCAAATGGCAAATATACTTGTGTCAACTCCATATCCAATTGAGAAATAATATTCACAATATATAAGGGACTCAATAAACCAGATATCAACAAATAAAAAAATCCAGTTTAATAATGCTATACAAATATAAACAGACAAATCTCAAATGGTTAAGAAACACTTAAAAATTCTCAACATCCTTAGCCATCAGAGAAATGAAAATCAAAATGATTTTGAGATTCTATCTCATATCAGTGGAAAGACCTAAGGCCAATAACAGAAGTGACAGTTCATTGTGGAAAATGATGTGAAGCAAGAACACTCCTTCATTTATGGTGAGAGTTTAAACTTTTACAGTAATTGTGGAAACAACATGGTAGTTTCAAGGAAAACTGGACATTTTTCTACAGTAAGACCCAGATATACCATTCTTGGGCATATAACCAAAAATAGCATCACTCTACAACAAGTACTCTCGTTTAAGCATGTTTACTGTGGCTTTATATTAATAACTACATCATATAACATATAACATATAACATATAACATATACCATAACATATAACATATAATATAATATATAATATATAGTATATTATATATTATGTATAATATATAATAATAACAGCCAGAATCCGGAAATAGCATAGATATCCCTCAACAGAAAAATGGGCTAAGAAAAAGAAAATCTGTTACACTTACAACAATGTAATGTTACTCAGCAATTAAAAAATGACATCTGACTTTTATAGGCAAATTGGTAAAATTAAAAACAAACCATGCAGAATGAAGTAACCCAAGCCCATAAAGATAAATATTTTGCATTTACTCATTAGTGGAAAAGAGTCATTAACCCAGCTACAATCTATAAATACAAAGAATTTACATAAAGAAGAATATTCTATGAAGAAAGAAGGGAGTTCTCAGGGAGTGTAACCCCATTATAGAGGACATAAACACAATCCATTGAACATGGAAAACTCAAGTTGATGGCTGCATGGAGCCTCTACCCCTAACTTTTTAAACACTTTGGTGTGGAATTGTACTCTGCAGGCTACAGAAAGGAAAACCAACTGAACCACAAAATCATTGCCATACATTTTGTCTTGCCTGCAAGAGGTGCTGGAGCAAAGGTATCACAGAACTCATGGGAGTTGCCAACCAATATAGGTTTTGATTTGAGGTGTGTTCAATGAGAGGCAACACATGTCCAGCACTGCTTGGATAGCTAGAAACCTGAGACTGGATATACCGGAGACATAGAGTAGACTCAAACACTATTGGTTTAAAAGCAACAACAACAACAAAATTATTGAAATGGTTTCTAATGATATTCTGCAATATTCATAGATCATGTTACCTTGTCCAGTCATCAACATGAAGGTCTTGGGCAGCAGATAGGATCAAATACAGAAACCTACCACCAGATAGTTTGCAAAGAGAGTCTAAATTGAGGGTCTCCATTAGTTCTCTTCCCTTGAAGCTCAGGGAATCCAATGGAAGAGGATTGTGTGATGGTTTATATATGCATAGCCCAGAGAGTGGCACTATCTGTAGGTGTGATGTTGTTGAAGTAGGTGTGTCACTGTGGATTTGGGCCTTAAGATCCTTGTCTTAGCTACCTAGAAGTGAGTATTCTGCTAGCAGCCTTCAGAGGAAGAGGTAGAACTCTTAGTTCCTCCTGTACCACACCTGCCTGGATGCTTCCATGTTCCCACCTCAATGATAATGGACTGAACCTCTAAATATGTAAGTCAGCCCCAATTAAATATTGACCTTTATAATAATTGTCTTGGTCATGGTGTCTTTTCACAACAGTAAAATCCTAACTAAGACAAGGTGGAAAGATGGTTCAAGTCACAGAGGATGGAGGACACCAGGGGAACATGTCCCACTAATCTACTCAGGAGGGCTCATATAGTTTTGCAGAGTGACATGGCATGCATGTGACCTGTATGAGTCTACACCAGTCCTCTATGTAAATGTTGTGGCTCTTAGCTTGCAGGTTTTTTAGAATTCCTAACTGTTTGGTGGTGGTTTCTCAGACTCTTTGCCTGCTCTTTGTAATCATATTTTTTCCTGTTGAGAGGCCTTCTCCAGCTTCAGTGTGAGGGCTTTTGCCTTGCCTTATTGACTTTTGTTCTGTTGTGTTTGGTTGTTGTCTTATAGAGGCCTGTTATTTTCTGATGGGAGGGGGTAAAAGATCATGGAGAGGTAAGAGGTGTTTGGTTGGAGCTGGGAGTATTGAATGGGAGGAAAACTATGGTCTGGATTTCATGTATGAAGGAAAATCTCTCTCTTTTTTTTCAAGACAAAAAAGAGAAAAATGTATCTAATTGACCTCAATTCTCACTGTGTTGTTTATGTATCAGAAATATATTTATATGTTCTTAGACTTAGGTCCCTCTTTCTCATTCTGTTCCCATTTATATACCATTTGCCACCTACTAAATAAGCAAAATAGCAGGCTTTGGTAGATAGAAAAGCATGGTTTGAAAGAACAATCAGAGGTTGAAATAAAACCATCCAAATGGAATAACATGAGTCAATAGAAGACAAGCATGATTTAGATACATGAGAAGTGTTATTTCAGTTAGCTGTAAAAATTCAGGTGGCTGATCCATTTGATGTCACATATCAATTACAGGGTCAGTTAAGTCTTCCTAACTGAATCCAATCACAGAGCCTTAGGAGAGTCATACTTAATTAGGAAGAAAGTTCCAAAATATCATGTCCCTGGTGCTTCTAAGAAATTGTAAATTGTCTATAGTCAGGCTGTTCTCTTGTCAATCATTACCACCTAGAGAACTGTCTTTACATTTTAATTTTTTTCATAGAATAGAAGGGAAGCAGTAAGTAAACATGTTATCATTTGTTTTTTTTTTGTTTGTTTTTTTGTTTTTTTTTTTAATGAGGCTTACAAAGAACAGGTTTACTGATCGTAAATTATCACTTCACACTCAAAATATGTAGCTGGCTCAGTATTGAAAACCTATTTCATTTGCATCTGTACTGGCTAGTTTTGTGTGTCAACTTGCCACAAGCTGAAGTTATCACAGAGAAAGGAGCTTCAGTTGAGATAATGCCTCTATGAGATTCCAGTGTAAGGCATTTTATCAATTAGTGACCAAGGGTGGAGGGCCCCTTGTTGGTGGTACCATCTGTGGGTTGGTAGTCTTGGGTTCTATAAGAAAACAGGCTGAGCAATCCAGAGCAAACAAGCCAGTAAGGAACATCTTTCCATGGCCTCTACATCAGCTCCTGCTTCTTGACATGCTTGAGTTCCACTACTGACTTCCATTAGTGATGATAAGCAATGTGGAAGTGTAAGCTCAATAAACCCTTTCCTCCCCAACTTGCACCTTGGTCATGATGTTTGTGCAGGAATAGAAACCCTGACTAAGACAGTATCCTAAACTGATGATGATTAAGTTTCATAGAGAAATGTGATTTTTTGAATGTGTAGAATTTTTCTGAAGCTTAAGTATTGATGGTCTACACTAGATAAATTTAGGATGAAGACTTGAGTGTAGAAACCATATAATACAATTTTCCAACTTAAAGCCAGAAGTTTATATGGATGTCCATGGTCCTATAGCAGCCAGGAGTTATGTATTGATATCTCTGACACCATTTATCACAGACATCCATAAAGAGATTCTTGATCTGAACTGATGTGTGAATATATGTTGATGTCATTAAGCAGTACTTCAACAGGGGAACATATTGGTCTGAGTAACCTGTACTTCTATCTGAACCATGTTGATGTCTTTGACCTAGAGCTGTGATGGCTCCCATGGCTTATATGCAGAAGGATGTGTTGATGTCTATGTTCCATACTGAAACCTGTGACCATGCTAAAGTCTATGGTCGCTACTGTTGCCAGAAATCATGCATGAATTTATGATCTGCGCTCCATCTGACTGTGAAGTGCAAGGGAGCTACTTTTGCCATGGTATTTGTTGACTGTAGATTCACAATTTAGAATGACATAAAAGGCTGCTTGACAATCCTTACCTCCCTCTAAAATAACAGTCTAGACAGAAATCTATTGAAGAGAACTCTTAAAAATTGTACTAAGAATGTTGAAATATAGCTCTCCATAAATGATGGTCTCAGTGTTCTTGAAGGGGCTGACCACCAGGAGTTAGAGTATGCTCCAATGGGAATATAGACAATACAAATTGAACTTTGTTTTTTGTTTGTTCGTTTTTCTTTTATTTCTTTTGGGGAGGTTGTCCAAAGAGTGAGAGGGACAGACTTAGGAAGACTGGAAAGTGAGGGTTCCCAGAATTCATGGTTTGAAATTCCCAAATAATCAATAAAAATATTATGAAAACGATAAACTAGAACTGTTTTTTGAACCCATGGCCATCAAATTCACAAAACATTCCAGACTGTACTCTTTTGGTAAGTTCTGGCCTGTGACCAGAATGACAGTTTCAAATGTTTCATTCTCTAGATCCTGACTTCTGTTGTTCCTCTGTTGGTAAATGATTGTCTTTTAAATCACAGGGAAACATTCTAGCCACTAAATGTAGGAACTTAGGTAACTAATATCATGTCTCAAGCTTCCTTATAATTTAACTGTTGCCAGAGTCCTCCACATAAAACAATATTAAACAGTAGCTATTTAAAATCCTCATGATTTCACAATGTCTGATATTATTTTTACCTCCCATTCATAGTTAAGTCTGTATATATTTGCACATTTAATTATATGAACTTTCACTGAGTATGTAAACCAGCCATATCTGGCTGCAACTTTCATCACTGAAATATCCAAATATTTTTATTTGGTTTTGAAAAGCCGACTTGTAGTAGTGTTTGTGTTCTTCCTTCAAACCAGATGAAAATTCATAAAAAAAATTATGGTAAAATCAAGAAAATTCCAGCCAAACCACAACAACCCTTTAAAGCATATCTGTTAATACCCCTACACATACACAAAAATCACAAATAAATTCTAAAATTCAAGAAGAAAATAAGTATAATTGTTTTAAAGACCTAGATTCCTTTTAGTCCCTTATCTCAGTGACACTGAAAGTCTGACAAGATTTTCCCTAGTAAATCATCTCTGTCTCCTTATGAACTCTGATCTAGAGCTATAGTTTCCCCCAAAGAATTATGTTTGTACTAAAATTAATGTGATTATGGCTATATATCCTCTATATGAATATATTGATTTATATCATTTGTGCAATATATTTAATATATGTCCAAATATATGCACACACACAGTCACACACAGATACACACACACACACACACACACACACACACACACACACATATATATATATATATACATGTATACATGTGTGAAATTGTATAGTTTGCATGAAAGAATTTTATGGTGCATGGTATATGAGTTTCTTTATATCTATCATTTATCTATATTTATCTATCATTTATAAACAAAATTTTCCCTCAAAATAGTTTGAAATTTTTGAGTAGTTAATTTTGCTGCCTACTTTACCTTGTACTTGCTGGATTCAACATAATTAAAAAGAATAAATACTAGGAAGAATAAAGCATCAATGGGAGAACTTGAAGTTATGAAAATTCAAAGCCAGAATGAGACTAAGAGAGAAATAGTACAACCAACGATAAGAGGAGAAGGAGAAGTTTGGTTTCACTGGTGAAGCACAGACTAGTGGACTCCCAGTGCTATGGAGACAGAGAAACATCCTTGGATAGCATTCACTAAAATCTGATCCTGGTCTACTTCATTGTACTCTTAGGTAGCTTGCCAATGTTTGCTGCTCTGCTCATTAATCAGGCCATTTTACTTGTAGAGGAGCCCCATTTTTACAGGATGGGCTCCTTAAGTCAAGCAGACTTGTTCATGCCCTGAATAAAATGTGGGGTCACAAATTCAGCATTAACAAGGTAACAATAAACTCTGTAACTGAACACTGTTAACTTTTATTAACCAGAAAAAAGCCATTAATCTTTAACCTGGTGAAGCTGATAACACAAAACACAAAATATATATCTTCTCCTGAAGCTGAGATAATAGCTTTATTCTCAAATAGATCATTTACTTCCCTGAGACTTACCACACAAAATATCCCAGAATCTCATTTTTTTCTCTATGTTGAATAAGTTGTTCTAACCTGTGTATTTCACTTCCCAGATGAATTCAATTTATTACCATTTTCTGACCATGAGAAATGTTTTTACCTCATCAATTCTGCAACTTATGATGGAAATCCCACATACATGTGCTGTGCAAGTGTTCATCCTTAGGTAGAGAAGATTTTCATACACATTTAAGGTTTATTCTCTCCTACTTTACAACCCAACCACACTTATTTCCTCCCTCCTTTCTTCCTACCTCCCCTCTTTCCAGATCCATTCCTCCTTTGATTCCCTGAATAAACAAACAAAAAAATAAAACCAGGCCTCCCAAGGATATCAACCAAATGTGGCATAACAAGTTGGAATAACACTCATATCAAGGCTATTCTAGGCAAACCCAGTAATAGGAAAAGTGTATCAGGAGCAATTTAATGGGCTATTATAACCATGGCTTTTCCATCTGCACACAAGTTTTAGAAATAATGACTCTGTGAATTAATATTTTATGAACAAATGCCTAGGTCAAAAGCTTTTGCTTGTCTCCCAAAAAGCTCATACCTAAACTTCCCCATTTATTCTATTCTAAGTCCCACCACATGCTTGGTTATCTCTTCTCAGATTAATTCTACCACACTCCACCAAGTTTGGGGTGAATCTTCCTGTGCCTGACTCTATCCCAGAGTACTTTCTCATAGCCAAAACCCCCATCTCCTATTTTCTGCCTAAGCTAATAGGCCAACAGCTTTTATTGATAGGTGATGCTGTTACACAAAAACACAAGAGATTCTACAGGTTATAAGTGACAGAGACTAAGAAAACCATAGCTGCTTACAGGCATTTGAGATACCCACGGTCTCTGGATTCACAGTCCTAATTCTCCTTAGTTATGTTGTATATTTCATGCTATTTTCAAATCAAGTTTTAAGGGACCCATACTCTCTATTCCAACAGAGCAGTTCTCCCGAGTATCAACCCATATATTCCTAGAACAGCAAGGATTTGGTTTTGCCCTAAACACATTATATGTTTTGCTATTTTTGGAAATACATTTCTTTCTCCTACAAAATATCCTGATTATAGTTTCCATGCATCCCATACTTACCAATGTCTTCCCCCCTCCCTTCTGTATCCACTCCCTTCCTGCCTCTCAAATAAAAGTTTGCAAAGAGACAACAATCATATATGACAAAATAATTCTACTGGTGTCCTCCATCCCCTATGGTTCTTACAATTTGTCTTCCTATTCTTCCATAGAATCTCTTGAGCTCTGAGGGGAGGGAATTGATGGAGACCTCCAATTGAGACTTTCTATCTGCCCCCACAGTGATAGAGATGGACTTGAGATTCTGTATCTCCAGTTAGTAGGAGTGCTTCTTAGGATTTCCTTCACATATTCAAAGAAATTTCTAGTGCATGAGCTTTTCACACCAACCTCTAATGGTTTCCAGATTTCAGCTCTCTCTAAACAATCTCTCTCCCTCACCCTGTTTTTTCCCTTACATGATTTCCCATTTTCCACTCCTACCTGTATCCCACTTGTGAAACCTATTCAATTTTCCCTTTCCAGGGACATGTATTTGTTTCCCCTAGGTTCCTCCTCTTTGCCCAACATCTATGGATCTATGCATTAAAACTTGGTTATACTTTACTTAATGGCTAATCTCCACTTATGAGTGAATACATATCATATTCATCTTTATGAGTTTAGGCAACCTCACTCAAAATGAGTTTTTTTTGTTCTATCCATTTGTCTACAAATTTTATGATAATTTTTGATAGCTGAGGTAATATACCATATTTCTTTATCCATTTTTCTGTCCAGGGATATATTTATTATTTGCAGTTTTTTTTGTTATAAAGAATAAAGCCTCAATGAACATGTTTGAACAGCTGTCCTGAGATAGCATTGAGTATCAAGAGAGGGAGAGCTGGATCTTGGCATAGATCAATTCTCAACTTTTTGAGGAGCACATATTGATTTCCATAGTGGCTGCACATTTGGATGCAATGGAGTAATGTTCCCCTTACTCTACATTTTCCCCAGCATGAGTTGTCACTTGTGTTATTGACCTTAGGAATTCTGACATATACAAGTTGGAATCTCAAAGTAGTTTGATTTCCATTTCTCTGAAGCTTAAGGATATTGAACATTTGTTTAAGTGTTTCTCAGGCATTCACAATTCCTCTATTGAGAAATGTCTGTTTAGATCTGGACCCCAACCCTTTAAAAATATTTTATTTGTTGATATTTGGTTTCTTGAGTTCATATATACTTTGGATATTTGTCATCTATCAGATCTGGAGTTTGTAAAAATCTTGAGTCACTTTAAAGGCTGCTACTTGTTTCAACTGACATTGTCCTTTTCCTTAAGGAATGTTTACAATTTCATGAGGTCCCATTTATTGACCATTGGTCTTAATGTGTGTGCTATCAGTGTTTTGTTTAGAAGTTATCTCACATGCCAATGCATTCAGGATTATTCTGTACTTTCTCTTGTATCAGGTTTAACATATCCTGTTTTTATATTGTTGGGTATTTTTGTTTTGCTTTGTTTTGTTTTAAGATCTTTAATTCACTTGGTCTTTTCAAAATGGAATCAATAATGAAAACAGAAACTAAAATTCATTGTATTTCAAGTTTACTTGCTTGATACTAGACTGTTGCCTTCACATAAAAAGTTCATATTTTTAAATATTTTGAGGTTCTATTATGACAGAGTTTCCTTAAAGATTTTTAGCATTGATAAATATCTATTTCTATTACCTAACACAATAATTGAATAAAATTCTCCCCAAATTGTCAAGTATATAAGTGAATTAATGTAAAAATAACACTATGTGATACAATTAAACTAAAGTGCAATGTAAATAAATTTCCTTTTTATTTATGAATATCTCCCTGTAAACACTTGTATATTCATTTTTGAAAATACCTAAATATTTCTGCATGGAACTACAAAAATAAAAATAATACCTTATTTCAAGGAAGTATCTAGCAAATATGGCTCTAAAGTGTGTGTTTCTCATGAAATTATGTGTAAAAGGTAGATAATTTGGTAGCCATGGAACTCTTGTTTGTTACCAGAAAGATAATCGGAGGAGACTCTATTATTATCATTTTCATTAACCAATATTTTAAATTCCTGCCTTTATCCCCACAGATTAACATATGTCTCATTTCTAAATGAAGAAACTGATTTATACAGCATACTGTGGCTAACAGAGAAATATATAACTGGTCAAAATATAGAGAATAAATGACCATTGCACATTGATCCCCAAACTGATATGTCTATAATGTAACCATTTAACCTAAATTCAGAGGATATTATAGAAGAATGGACATGATTGGATGAACCAGATGACTAGAATGTTATGTACTATCTTGTAGAGATGGCAGTAATGCTGTATCATTTAAATCTTCAATAAAAGTTACCTAAACAACATGATTACAAAAGACTAATTAATGTGCAAGAAGAGGGGATCTCACAAGTCTTACCCCCAGATGAACATCTACAGATAATCAGAAAGTACTGAGAAAAGGAGAAAAATTTTTCTTTATATAAGATTGCTGCTGAATTAGCAAATTCTAAATGGACAGCTATAAATGTATGTGAATTTGAGCAACATTAATGGAATATATTAATTATTTGTGTGTGTATAAATAATAATTATAGAAAATGATTATGAATTCAAGAGGGAGTGAGGGGATGTGAGATGTTGTAAAAAAGTGGAGATAGAAAGGTACAAAAGGTTTAAATATAATAGTCATATAAAATTCTAAAAAAAAAATACAAAAACTTAAAAGGATATAAATGAATTTCCATGAAAACACAAAAGATGAATAATTTCACACCATCAAAACAAAAAGAAGAGAAACACACATGCATACATATACACACCATGAACAACAAAGTGAAAGAAATGAACAATCTATCATTTGTCATTCATACATTTCAAAATTAATGGACTATATTTCCCTATAAAAAGACAGGCTAATAGAGTAGACGCAAAAACAGGATCCATCATTTTACTGCATAAAAGAAACATACCTCAGCAACAAATATCACATTACTGGAAAAAGTTTTTCTTAGCAAACAGACAAAAGAAACAAGCTGGAATAGCCATTCTAATATCTAATAATAATTGACTTTCAACCAAAAAAAAATCAGAGATTCAGAAGAACACTTCATACCACCAAGATGTCATCTCCATTTTGAACATATATACTCCATATTAAAGGGCATCCATATTTGTAAAAGAAATAATAAAACTTAAATCACACATCAAACTCCACATATTACTAGTGGGAGACTTGAGCACCACACTCTCACAAATGGACAGGTCATTGAAACAGAAGCTAAACAGAGCAATAATGAAATTAAGAGTTGTTATAAGTCAAATGGACCTAACATATCTGTAGAACATTTTGCCCAAACACAAAAATGAATATATGTTCTTCTCAGCCATTCATAGAACCTTATCTAAAGTTGACTATACACTCCATAACAAAACAAGCCTTAACAGGTACAAGAAGACTGAAATTACTCCTTACATCTTATCAGATCACCATGGATTAATGCTGGACTTCAACAATACCTGGAACAACAGAAAGCTTACAAATTCATGGAAACTGAACAACTCTCTACATAATGACAAAAGAGTCAAGGAAGAAATAAAGAAAGATAGTAAACATTTTCTAGAATCCAATTAAAATGAAGAGATAACATACTCAAATTTATGGGTAACAATGTAAGCAGTGTTCAGAGGAAAATTCACAGTCCTATATACCATCATAAAGAGTTGGAAGGATCTCATACTAGCAACTTCACAGCAAAACTAAAACTCTAGAAAAAAATGAAGCCAACATTCACAGCAGGAATACATGTCAGAAAATAATCAAACTTATGGATGAAATCAACCAATTAGAAACAAACAAACAAAAAACAAAACTAAGAATCAACAAAATCCAAAGGTGAGACTGTGAGAAAACAAACAAGATAGACAAATCCTTAGCTAAACTAGCTAGAAGGCAGAGAGACAATATTCAAATTAACAAAATCAGAAATAAAAAGGGTAAGATAAAAACAGACACTAAGGAAATTCAACAAATTAGTAGGCTTTATTTCAAAAGCCTGTACTCCACAAAATGTGAAAATCAAAATCAGTTGGGCAATTTTCCTGATATATTACTCTTAAGTAAGTTAAATGAACATCAGGTAAACAAACTAGATAGTCCTATAAACCCTTGTAATACAGTCATTAAAAGTCTCCCATCAGAAACAACAACAGCAACAACAAAAAAACAAAACTCAAAACAAAACTAGCCACAAAACAAAATAAGCAACAACAACAACAACAAAACAAAGCAGAGCAAACCAAACTAACAACAACCACAACAAAACAAACAGACAAAGAACATCCAGACTCCAGGGCCAGATTGTTTTAGTGCAAAATTCTAACCAGAAAAAAAGAACTAATAATTATATTCCTCAAATTATTCCATAAAATAGAAGCAGATAACTAACCTATACCAAGACTCAACAGAAAATTTCCCTTATGATCATTGAATGAAAAATACTCAGTAAAAAGCTTGCAAATCCAAGAAGATATCACAAACACTATCTACTATGATCAAGTAGGCTTCATTCGTACGTTTCAGAGATGATTCAATATAATTCATCAACCCAATCAACAATATAAAGAAACTGAAAGAAACCACAAGTGTACACACACACACACATACACACACACACATACGCACACACACACACATGTCAAGTGATCATCTCATTAGAAGCTGAAAAAGCCTTTGAAAAATTCCATCACCTCTTCCTGTTAAAAGTCTTAGAGAGATCTGGGATACAAGGCACATACCTAAACACAATAAAGACAAAATACATCAAGCCAATAGCCAATGTGAAATTAAATGTAGAGAAACTTACAGCAATTCTATTAAAACCAGGAATAGGACAAGGCTGTCTACTCTCTGTATATACTTAATATAGTACTTGAAGATCTACATAGAATAATCAAAACTAAAGGATATCGAAGATCCACAACTTGTAAGCAAACTCAAAGTATCACTATTCTCAGAGGATATGAGAGTATACATAACTGGCCAGAAAAACACTACCAGAGAATTTCTACACCATATACAAATCTCCAGCAAAGTGGCTAAGTACAAAATTAACTCAAAGAAATCAGTAGACCCCTTTATACAAATGATAAACCAGCTGAAAAAGAAGTTAGGGAGATAATACCCTGTACAATATCAATAAATAATATAAAATATCTTGGTGTAACTTTAATCAGGCAAGTGAAAGACCCGAATGACAAGAACTCAATGTCTCTGAAGAGAGAATTTGAAGAAGATATAAGAAGATGGAAAGATCTTTGATGCTTATGGATCAGCAATATTAACATAGTAAAGATTACCTTCTTACCAAAAGCAATGTACAGATTTAATGTAATTCCCATCAACATTCAAACACAATTCTTTGCAGAACATGAAAGAATAAATTTCAAAGTCATATGGAGAAACAAGACAAAACAAAACAAACAAACAAAAATCCCAGGATAAATAAAACAAACCTGTACCAAACAAAGTGCATAGCACTGGTTTGGAAAGAGACAGCTTGATAAGTAGAATGGAATTAAAGATGCAGAAATAAACACATATCAATGGGCACTTGATTTTTTGACAAAGAAACCAAAACCATACAATGGAAAAAGAAAGGACCTTCAACAAATGGTGCTGGTGGAACTGGAAGTGTGCAAGTAGAAGAATATAAAACACTGCCTATTTATCACCCTCAAAACTCAATTACAAGTCAATCAAAAACCTCAGCATAAATCTGGATACACTAAATCTAATAGAAGAAAGGTGGGGGATAGGCTTGAACTCATTGGTACAGGAGATAACTTCCTTAACAGAAAACCAATATCTCAGGCACTAAGATCAACAATCAATAAATGGAAACACATGACACAGAAAAGCTTCTATAAAACAAAGTATGTAGTCAACAGGAAAATTGCAGGCTATAGAATGTGGAAAAATCTTCGCCAACCCTATATTTTACAGAGGCCTAATATCCAATATATATAAAGAACTTAAGAAGTTAGACACTAACAAACCAAATAACACACTTGAAAAACAAGATATAGAGCTAAACAGAACTCTCAAGAAAGGAATCTTGAACGTCCAAGAAGCACCTTAGTCATCAGGGAAATTTAAGTTAAAACAACTCTGAGATTTCAGCTTACACCCAACAGAATGGCTAAGATTAAAAACTCAAGCAATAGGACATGCTGCCCAAGATATGGAGCAATGGGAACAGTCCTCTATTGCTGGTGGGAGTGCAAACTTGTACAGCCACTCTGGAAATCAATTTGTCACTTTCTCACAAAATTGGGAGTAGTTCTACCATAAGACACAACTATACCACTCCTGTGCAATTGCCCAAACAGTGCTCCACCATACTACAAGGAAGTGTATTGCACTGTGTTCATAACAACTTTATTCATAATATCCAGAAACTGAAAACAACCCAGATGTCCAGTTATTAAAAACAAGGATATCATGAAATGGCAAATGAATGGAACTAGACAAATAACATTCTGAGTATGGTAACCTTGATGCAGAAGGACTGGTTTCTAGTCACTTATAAGTGGATATTAATCATAAACTACAGGATACTCATACTATATATAGCCCACAGACTGAAAGACGCTAAATAACAAGGAGGCTCTTAGGGAGGATGGTTGAATGTCACTCAGAAGGGAAAATGTTAAGAGTCATTAGAGGTAGATGTAAGGAGTGAACTGAGTGGAAGAGGCAAGCACGAGGGATATGGGGGCAAGGATCAGGTGTAGCAAGAGCTCAGGAGAGAGCCAGGAGCATGAAAGGAAATCAACGTTAAGTAGGGGATGGGGCATCTCTAGGACTTGCCAGACACTTGGGATGCAGCAGACTCTTGGGAGTCTATGACTCTTTCTCTACTTGAAACAGTGGAGGATGTGGACCCTGAAAAGGCCACCTGCTGCAGTCAGGCAGAGCATTCAGTGGAGGGATACGGACACCAACTCACCCACAAAATTTTTTACCCCCAAATTTTCCTGCCTACAGGAAAAGCAGGGATAAAGATGGAGGAAAGACACAATAACCAACTTTAACTAGTCTAATGTGAGACCCAACTAATGGGCAGGCACCAATCCATGACACTATTAATGATACTCTGTCATGCTTGCAAACCAGAACCTAGCATAACTGACCTCTGAGATGCTCCACCAATCAGCCGACTGAAATAGTTACAGAGACCCATAGCCCATTAGACAGAGTTCAGGAAATTTTGTGGAAGAGTTGAGAGAAAGATTGATGGACCTGAAAGTATAGGATCTTCAGAAGAAGATGAACATCAATCTTCCAACATCTTGCAACATCTTGCAGAGACTGAACCACCTCCCATACAAAGAGCATACATTGGTTAGACCTAGTTCCCCTGAACAAATGTAGCAAAAGTGCATCTTGATCTTCATGCAGATTCCCCAACAGCCAGAGTCCTGGTTGTCCCTGACTCTGTTGCTTGTCTGCAGAATTTGTTCTCCCAAGTGGGCTGCCTTATCTGGTCTCACTGTGAGAGGATGTACCTAATTCTGAAGAGATTTAATATGCCAGGGTGGGTTGGTACCCAGGGGAACCTCCCCCTTCTCAGAGGAGAGTGGAGGGACTATTTGAGGAGGATAGCAGGAAGATAGGGAGGGGACATATGTGATATGGACATAAAATGAATAAACAATTTAATGAAGCAATTAAACACTAATAAAAAGGAAATTAATGTTTAAAAATTAAATTTAACTAAACATTATTATTATTGTTATTATTATTATTATTATTATTATTATTATTATTATTATTACCAGGGATTGTACAAAGGGACTCATACATGCTGCTAGGCAAACACTCTTCCACTGACTTATATCCAAGACCCTCTTTTTAAATTTAGTTTGTGATAACTCTAACTAATTTATTCAGACTTGTTTTAAACTACCATATACTAAACCATCCAATGCATGTTTAATCCTTACAGTTTAGAGATCAGACTACATAGGATTAGGGCTTGGTCCCCCCAAGGAAAGGTTTAAAGTGCACTTAATTTCTTGGATATGTGATCTTACTCATTCCATATTTAAGAAAGGACAGAGGAAATTTTCTTAAAAGAGTGTCAGAACACTATGTTCCATATTCAAATGTAGTATTCTAGAGAAATTGCCCTCATTGAAACAAGCAATAAAAACCTTAAAGCTGTGCAGTGACAGAATTGGTAGGCCACACAGCCAGTGTAAAATTGGATTCAGTGTGATTATTTCTGGGAAATAATTCAGAGCAAATAACATCAAGGAAAGCATGCATAAATCCAGATGGAAAAAGTGGATTTAAATCAAACTAATAGGTGGCACAACATATGAAGTATGCTTTGTACTGTGCCTTGGAGACACATGGAGAAATCCATATTCAAAAAGTAAAAACAAACCAGAGTGATTTGAGGAATAAATTGCTTGTCATCGTGATCTTTAAAAATGCCAGAATTTAATGCAAAAATATAATCCTAACATTTATTGCAGCAAAAATAAATGTCAACATATTAGACTTAACTGGCAAAGCCTTGTGGTAGCATTTCTGCAGAGTGACGGGAACATGACAAGCTGTATTTCACATTTATTAGAATGAGATTTGGTCTTCTTTATCTTAAGCAGAAGATTTAAACACTTTATTTTAATTTACTTCATGGTATTGAGGAAAACATTGACTCAGACGAGAAAAAAATGCCTTATAAGCTTGTTCACTGAAGCAATCCATCTATCTTAAAAGCTAAAAATGTATTATGACAACACCAAGCCTTTATACTTAGAAGACTCTAGCACAAAATGGCTGTGACCCGGTCTACATCCCAGAAAGCATGTGTTAAAGGAAAATTGTGCGTAGATGCCTCATCATATGAAGTAGACAGAGTCAATTTTTTTTATATCTTTGATTCTCATCCTCAGATCTGGCTGGCTTAGGAGTTATTCAAGCATACAAGTGCCTCAAAAATATGTTGAAAGCACACAAAATGTATGTATACATTAATGTACAACCAAAGCTTCTTAAATTTCATATACAAGATATTTTGTAGTCATTTGAAAGAAATCACTTCGTGTATTATCAATAGATATAATATTTATAAAATTCAGTTTCTCTAGACAAATGACAAATAATTCTCTAGATTTGTTAATGGTCAAGTTTAATGTAGCAATGTTTATTCTATGAAGAATAAACTGCTTATAATACACATATAAAAACATTAGGTACATAAACACAAAAAATATGTATGTATGTAAATCCAAATGTTTGCATACACTTTTAGTATGCACAGATAAATATATAAATACCTTTGTCAGCAGGGTAAAACTAAGATTTATTTGCATTAACAATATGCAATTATGCATGCAAATTTTGAAATATCTTCTATGAAAATTAGTAATTTCACACTGCACTCTGCAGATATTTACATTTAAATATGAATCCACTTAGCAGCTAAGTAGTCAATAAAATTTCACATGTCTAGACCTAACTGTATTTATTGTACATTAATATTCTAAGTGTTAAAAAATTATATAGACTTTCAATTTGCTACCTTCCAAGATTGAAAAGAAATATTAGGTAACATAATTTGACAAATTTTCTTCCAGATTCCTCACAAAATTTTATGATTTTAAATGCCATCTTTGGAAATTAACAACTTAAACAGTTTAGTCAGACATATGAAACAGATCTGTAATCTACTACTCAGAAACAGACAGGAGGATTACTGCAGTTTGGTGGCTGACTGTGGCTGCACAGTGAATAGCAACCATTGAAGGCTGTTGTTCGTTGTCCAAACCAAAAATAATTAATATGTAGTAAATATCATTATTTTCATTGAGTATATAATTTTCTTTTTTTTAATTAAATGGCTTTAGTATTATATCAATGTTTTAAGTTACCAAATGTTATTATATGTAGTGTTAGGAAACATAAAAAGTTTAGAATATAGGACTCATATAAAATGCTCAAACCAGGTTGATTGTTTAATTATTAAAATTCCAAAAAGAATATGGGGTGAATTTGATCAAAATAAAATATTTGCACTTGTGAAAATGTTACTGGAATACAAACAAAAGTAAAAAAAGAAGTAATAAAACAAATGCCTGATTTTTTTCAAACATAAAATTGATACAAATTCTTCAATTTTCTCTTTTCAGAGATACATAGACTACTTCTTTTATGCTGTCAAATTAATACATGTTACGTGACACGATCTTTCAACCTTAATGTTGCCTATCATTTAACATTTATCTTTAGTTTTGTTTAGAACATGCTATCTTAACTCTATTCAGTTACTTAATGAGTAGTGTATCTTTGAATTATTATTTATTAATTCCATCTTTTTATTAATGAAATTAGTCATTAACATATTTAGTATACATTTATATTAGGGCTTATCATAAGAAGACAAACTCTTTCATTCCATGCCAACTACTAAACTATGTGTTACAGATTCAGAACACTTGCTCCTATATCATGCTTCTCGACCATGAAGAAGGCAGAGTATTAAATTCCATAATGTTATAAGGATCCTGTAAGCAAAAGAAATGTCAAATCCTTGTTATGTTGGGAAAGTATGTGGTGGGAAGGAATCATGACTATGAATATAGTGGGCTTCCTATGTAAAAGGAGCCAGATCCTTAAGTTTGGAAGGTCAAGGTATTCACGCAAAGGTAAACAAAGATTGTATAATGAGTACATTACTCAAGTCATGACATTCAAAGACCATTCAACATAAACTGTTGCTAAATTTTAAAGTCACAAATGAGTTTGATTTGCTTTGTCATTCATTACCATTAATTCAATGGTGTCTACTCATTTGCCTTGATCTAGTTAAAAACTTAAGTTTTCACATAATATAATATGACTAATCCAAATAAAGTATATTAGTTAAGTCTTTTACACATAAAACATAATATCAAAAATGTGGTAAACTTAAAGAACTTCTTAGGCTTACTTTCAAATTAGCATAACTTTAGAAAGCATTATTGTGATTGACTGAAATGAATTTGAAAATGCCTGTACAATGGTCATAGAGTCCATTTACTACTTTCTTGGAAGTATTAAATCTCAGTATTACCATTATATATTTTGTTTAGTTCTTCTTTCTAACATAATCTATGGATTTTTACTAAAGTATCACCTAATTAGTAATTTGTCTTTGAAATTTCATTACTCTTTCTGGGTAGATAAAATGAGAGTCCAAAACCAAAAGCTATTGATTTTGAAGTAGAAAATCAGAAAACCACGTTCCTGGACTGTGACACCCTAAATTCAGCTGCCCACACTAAAAAACAAGCAAACAAAAAAAAAATAAAGAAAAAGAAAATAAAATATAATTATTTAATCTTTTTTATTGGTTATTTTATTTATTTACGTTTCAAATGTTATCCCCCTTCCAAGTTTCCCCTTCACAAACACCTTATCCCCTCCGCTGCTCCCTTGCTTCTATGAGGGTGCTCCCCGACCCACCCACCAATCCACTCCCACCTCAGCACCTTAGCATTCCCCTACACTGGGACATCCAGCCTCCACAGGACCAAGGGCCTCTCCTCCCATTGATGCCCCAGAAGGCCTTCTTCTGCTACATATGCAGCTGGAGCCATGGGCCCCTCCATGTGTACTCTTTGGTTGTTGATTTAGTCCTTGGGAGCTTGGGTGGTCTGGTTGGTTGTTATTGTGGTTCTTCCTATGGAGTTGCAAACCACTTCAACTCCTGCAGTCCTTCCTCTAACTTCTTTGGGGTCCCTACACTCAGTCTGATTGTTGGCTGCATGCATTCACATCTGTATTGGTCTGGTTCAGTCACAGCCTCTCAGGGGACAACTAAACCAGGCTCTGGTTGCAAGAGGATTTTGGCATCAGCAATAGTGCCTGGGTTTGGTGTCTGCAGATGGGATGAATCCCTGGTAGGGCAGTCTCTGGATGGCCTTTCCTTCAGTTTCTGCTCCATTTTTGTCCCTGCATTTCCTTTAGACAGGAACAATTCTGGATTAATATTTTTAACATGGGTTTGTGGCTCCATCCCTCAATCTGGGGCTGTGCCTATCCACTGGATATATTCTCTGCAGTTTCTCTCTCCCCTTTGTTCGGTATTTCAGCTAATGTCATCCATGTTTGGACCAGATAACCTCTTGGGTCCCTGGCATCCGGGACTTTCTAGTGGTTACCCCCAGTTCCCCATCCCCGATTGCTATATGCCTCCATTCAACTTTCTGACCTTTATTTAAACTTTGCTACTATGTGAACATACTATTGATCACTAGAATTGCATAGATCTAATTGAGCCTGCTGGTTTTGGACACTTTGAATGTACTGCAGGAGTTTTACTAAAACTCTTATCTATCTAGTATCTTCAGTGCATGTAAGATGATAGAGATTTTTCAGAATTGTAGGTCTCTGTGTAGTGGTGTCTCTTTATTAGCTCTTTGTTTTTACACTTCCTGGCAGTTGCTCAGATCTTTCTATTCTTTATCGATGGCCTTTGTAATAGCTGTGAAATAAAATTGATTTCTGCTCTGTCAAGTTTTATATTAGAAGCATCTCATTCAGATGGAAGTTGACTGTGCATTGTCACAGAGTGGGCTTGTGTCATGCATCCCAGCACAAGGTATGTATTTAAATGCCTAATCTGTGGTTCTTTTATTAGAACACAATAAACAGTTTCTGTCTGCTCAGGAGTCATCTTTGTATTATTTGTTCTTATAGTTGCTCTGATCACATTCTTACCAAGAAGCCACTTAAGAAAATAAAGGTTTTGTTTTGTCTTCTTTGTTTGTTTAATTTTGCTTTGAAGGTAAAATCCATTCAGTAGAGAAGATTGTGTTCAAAAATACTTCAGCTTTGGTACCAAGAATGGTATAGCCCACATTTATTCATTATGATATTTCATGCACTGGAAACACATGATTAATTCAGCATGAATTTTGAGGCCTAAATAAAGAAAAACATCTAACTTATTAAGAAATATTGTTTTGTTCCAAATATTTCCTTTTCAACTCTTTTCTTTCCAGTAACATAGCCACCATTTTAGTCCAAGTCCCATCTCATCTACTAAGGACTGTTAAATATTGTTCCATCTTACATTTCTATATGGTAACATAGTTTTTCTTTCTTCATCATGTGGTCAAATTTGTCTTTCTTTAACTTAGTTTGTATTAAATTTTACATTTTCTTATTTAAAATAAACTTTTATAAGTCCCATCTAAAACCAATAGCCCGACAAAGTTTCATTAATGGGTCCCTGTTTGAAAGGGAGTTTAAGAAACTTTGAAAAATTTGATTCATCATAATAGTAGGATTTTAGAAGAATCTTATAATGAAATAGATGTTTGTAAAAGTGAATTTAAAGAAGGTTTGGCAAGAGTGATTTTGTGTTGGACTGTGTATTACCAAAGTAGGAAGAATATCTAGATTCATTTTCATAACAATTTGCATTGTTCCTGGTAAAATAAATGCACAGAACAAAAGTTATTTTGGATAAATACTTATTAACATTTTTGGTAAAATGTGCCATCTTGATGTATGGTAATTTTGTTGATGTCTTGTTGTTGTGGTTATTCTTGTTGTTGTTCTCTCTATGGATTTGCCTTACAATAAAATCAAATTTATGGGATCATATGGAAGCCAAATATGTTTCTATTAAAAAATTTATCTTCCCTTTTATGTATATAGGCATTTGTCTTCGTGGATGTTAAGTTCATGGTGTGCACGCCTGATGACTGTAGAGGCCAGAGGATTCCCTGGACTTGAATGTCTGTCAGTGGACCTTTCCAGGAAACTGGGTAAAGTTGTGTGAGTGCAGAAACCCTGGACCTTCAGACTTGAAAACAGTAGGCATTTCATCTACTCTTGATGAGGTCCCTGTCTTGTGACCACAAGACCCCACGGAGTGGACTCTGACAGTCAGTCATGTAGGGGCAGTACCCTGCATCCTCTCCATGGAAATGAGGCATCTCAGACCAAGCCATAGAAAACATCTGCTTTTAGATCCCAACTCACTCCAGTATGTGCCTCTGTCGATGGGAATAAAGGCTCCAAAATTGTTTCACCAAAGATTTTCTGGGATAGTCTGCCATATAAAAGCTGTAATACTCTTGAGAAGAGAGTTCTTTCGGAAAACTTTCACTGCTGGGAACTGCTCAAATCTCCTGGGATCACTTTCCAACCTTGCTCTCCTATCCTGTACTGTCCACAGCCTTAGCACCTTCGATCTGACTCCTCCTTACCCCTGAGAGTGCAACCTCTTGGATGGTACACCTAGGCCAGAGCCCCACAGATCTCCATGGATAGCATCTAGTATACAAACAGGTACCTAGATATAAGATACCACATGGTTCAGAGTATCAAACTTAGTTCCTCTGAAAGAGCAGCCAGTGCTCTTTCCCACTGAGCCTGAAGTCTGTTTTCTTAATAATTTTTATTTGGTGTGTTATCACATTTCCAGTCTTGACCAAAACACTATAAAGAGCAGCAAAATGGGATTTCATCCATTTTGCCTACAGTATCTGAGCTTCAGTCTATGAACTTTGGCTTCATTAGCTTGAATAGGTTATATGGCACATCAATTTCTATATTGCAAACAGAAAGCAGAGAAAGAAGGGTATATAAGACATAGCTACTGGAGTGTCCCAGATGCCAGGGAATTGAGAGGCTCCCAGGACCCAACAGGGATGGGAGATGACTTTAGCCAAAATGCACTGCAAAGAGGAGATAAAACCTGTACAAACTATCTCCAGTAGATACTCATGTTCCCCAGTCGAGGGACGGGTCCACCCACCAATTTCAAAGCTTTTAGCCCATTAATCTTCCTGTCCAAAGGAAAGACGGGACAAAAGACGGGCCATCCGGCAACCACCCCAGTTGCCATCTGAGGATCCATACGTCTGCAGTCACCAAACCCAACGCTGTTGCTGTTGCCAGCAGGTGCTTGCTGACAGGAACCTGGTATAGATGTTCCTTGGGAGTTTCTGCCAGCCACTGACCAATGCAGATGTGAATGCTTTGAGGCAATCATCAGACTGAGATGGACCAGGTACTGAAACTGGTTGAAGGACTGGAGGAGTGAAGGGGGATTGCAACCCCATAAGAAGAACAATGTCGGCTGGCCGGACCACTTAGTGCTCCCAGGGACTAGACCACCAACCAAGAAGTGCACAGAAAGGGATCCACTGCTCCACATACATATGTAGCAGAGGATGCCTTGTCTGACATAAATGGGAGGGTAGGCCCTTGGTCCTGTGGAGGTTTGATGCACCAGGATAGGGGGATGCTGGAGCAGTGGGGTGGGACTGGTTGGGTAGTTGGGGGGCACCCTCGTAGGAACAAAGGGAAGGGGGAGAGGGCGGATGTGGAGGGGTAAAAGGAAAGGAGGATATCATTTGAGATGTAAACAAATGGAATGATTACTAATAATAATAAAAAAGAAGTCTTACTAAGATACATCCCAACAGCATAATCCAAGTAATGCATTTTTTTCCTACTAAATCATCTTTTCTATATTTACCAACTGTTACTAATGTTGACATATTGAAGTTTATCATGAGATTAATCCATCCATTAAAACAATATAAGCATGGTCAGAAGTATGCTTCACTTATCTGTAGACCTTTCTTAATCTAACAAAATTGAAAATCAAATATAACTACTATAAATAACAGTTATGCACTACAAATTATATTATTTTAGTCTAAGTAATTTTCACATAAAGATAATATTTTGTGTCATTATAGCGGTTAAGCATTCATAAAAATTATTAATTTTTGTTTTTCTTATTTTACTAATTATTAACATCTCTCAAGTGAGTTTAAACCATCTGTGTTCGATTAATTAAAAGATTTATATGTTTTCTTTTTCTTTTCCATTTTTTGTTTTTTTTCTGAGACTATAAATTGTTTTTTCTCTTTTTCTATTAATTGTTTTCTGGTATTTTGAGTATATGGCTGACTTTAAACTTATGAATGTTACTAATGACATTGTAATGTAGGTATGTAATTTAAATTCTACATATATTGTATATATGCAGGTTTCTTAGTTAAGAAATAACTACCTAATCCATTCTTATACCATATCAGAAACAAATCTTTAAATGTAGACACACCAAACCATAATTTTTTATTCATATTTTATCTTAATTTGAACAAGGGAAAGGTAATTTATAGAATCACAATGTGGGAAAAAACATGATTATTGAATTTCAAAAGTGACTTATTTTTTGATTTTAAGATTAATAAGTTAGAATGGAAATAATGGTACAAAATTGATACTATCTTATTTGGCTCATAGAGCAACCTCAACATGCTTCTTTGTACTTTGTATAACAAAAATCTATTTTTGCTCAGGTTAAGTGTATATAGTCCTTTCATATAATATTATACCTCTTCAGACATTATAAAATAAATTTATATGTATAAACACATAAAGTCAAATATTATAGACAGTTTTATCTTTAATTATGGTTCTCTCTGTGCACATATATGCATGTGTATGTGTGTGCATGCATGTATTCTTATGTAAGAAATAAAGAAAATAGAGCAGAAATGAGTTAATCCACATACAGGTTCAATATTTAATGCCGTCTTTTATACCATCACTATTAATCAAACCATCCTTATGATATATTTACTTATCTCCAAACTAGCAATTACTGGGCTGATGGCAGAGCAATTTATATGGCTCTTTCTTCCTTATTCGATAAATTTACTCCTCCTCTGCATCTCAGAACAATGCATTTGCATCAAATTCTAGGTGGACATACCTTAAGCCTATCAAGTGTACTTCTTTTCTTTACATACTTGACAGGCATCAATTCTGATTTACTAACTCGGTTTTTGTTTGTGTCTGCTTTTCTCATACTCCCATTATTGGTGCTTCCAGTAAGAAACAAATTGTGAAGATTACTAGGCACATTCATGCATTTTTTTTTCTGCCTGACTGGGTATTGCCACCTCTCACCTCTATTTGCTGTCTCCTTTATTACTGGAATATCTGTTGTATTGACATATAACCCATAAAATCTTCATAAGGAAAGAAGCTACTGTGTAATATGTTTTGCTATCTACAGAGTAATCCAGTTGGAACAACATGTTTGGGATTCATTAAATTTTCTATCACATATCTGAACTGAGATAGCATTATCAGCTTTGTCACAATGCATAAACATTTCTTCCTCCTCTACCACTGTTTGAAGAAATCAAAATCTCTTCATCATTAAGTCCTTGTTTCATATCTATTCTTCACTGCATGGTTTCAAGGATCTTCTAAATTTCAGATCAGATGTTGTGACTTTCCTGTGATTTGAGGATTGTGCTCCCCTAGTCATATTTTGAATATGACCAAAATATGATTTAAAAATCGGCTATGAGAAATCAGAAAATCTGCAATCCATTTACTTCCTGAAAGTCTTTTCATTAAAAATAAATCATAGATTCTTGCCATCACTTTAATGTTGATATTTTCCATGTTATGATGAAAACCAATGACAAAACAAAATAGAACAAAACAAAACTTCAGATCTTAAACTCAGAAACTAGTTAGTATTTTCCTAATCATCCCTAGAGAATAGGCGGTCTTGAGAAGGATATTGCATATTTCATCTTATAGTTTAGGTCCATCTTATCATTTGCTAATTTTTATAGATATGATTGCTTTTAGAGGGGACAAGGTTCAAGAGAGCTAAAGTGAATCAGTATCTATTTAATCTAAAGGTATTGTTTTCCCTGTTAATAATATAACAGGAAAAGTAAGCAAGGTATGCTTGTTGGAGATCTTGTGATATATTTCAGTTTAAAAACTCTATTGAAAAGGAAGTCTTTGTCAACACATGATGTATAAACACAGAATGACAGCTAAAAGAAACCATGGAAGATATTAACAGCTCACTCCACCCAGTGATTAGGTTGTACTCTCCCCTGTATAGAAAACACCTCTAGGCAATAGCACAGCTGTAGTCAACCTCTCAAAGAAAACTGGGTCTTCTTTCCCCTGAATCTATCAAATGACTTTAATGCCTCAGCTAGAGGTGGACTTTGTACCCAACTCTGGATTTCCATGCTGGAATTTTCTAGCTTGAACGGTGAAGGCCTTGTGTATTCTATTGCAATCATTGTTATTTTAATTGAAACACTGCTCTATTGGGTTGGGAAACATTTTTTGTTTTTAAACTCCGTATTACATGTTTGAAATCAGATGCTAGCTCACATCTGAGAGAAACTAAATGAGGGTTTCAGATCCTAAGATCACTCTGGACTTAGAGACACTTTTATTCTGTTCATTGAGGGTGTTGGGACCTGAAAGTGGGTCCTCTGAAAAATAACACATTCTCTTACTGATTGAGTCTAAACTAGGTATTTTGAGAATCCTTCTTCTGTGATTATAAGTTTGTGACTGAAACCTGACAAAAAACCCACTACCAATAACAACAAAAAAATCTGATACATGTTTAGTCTATTGGTGGATGATCTATCATTTCCTAGGTGACTAATCTTATTTGTAAAAGTGTTTTCTTTTGTATACAAAATTCCTTGGATGATAATTTTGCAACCCTGATTCTATAACATTATTTTTGTTTTCTTTATATAGTGGAACTGAATATATTACACAATATTTCTATTTTCTTCTTGTTTAATAGTTTTGGAATTTTACAATTATCAGAAATATTAACACCCTATGTAAATAAAAGCACACTATGTAAATCACAGTTGCTTGATTCCCTAATAGAATTGTTATCATGTCACATTCTCTAATTTTATCTAAGTACATCATTTTATTGAATAGATATAAAGATAACCTCAGCACATTAAAAATGCAAGCCATTGCAAATGATGTTTCTGTTGTAGACATACTCAGGTATTTGTGTTATGACAAATTGAGACACTTACTGGATTCTGGAAATTGGCATCTATGTCACTTACAAGTTTATCTTTTTGGTATTTCTCATGGGATTCCTTCCCTCTGTCTTCCCTATGCATATTTGAGGATCTCATGCAGAATACAGAATCCTAAATGGTGTCAGAGAAACATGATGGAATATGGCTTGACATCACCTTCCAGAGACACTGATGTGAGAAGTTAAATGGTATGAGTAGACCACAGTGACTTATGTCATTTGTTATCAGTTAATATTCTCTGACTAATACAGATGTCATCGAAAAGAATTTCATAGAAAATTCTTTAGGCAAAAAAGTCTTCATAAAACTCATAAAATACACTGGGGAAATAACTGCATACAAACTAAAAAATTAGAAGTCAGTCAAAAAATTTCCCCAGGAATACCTGTCATATTAACTTTCCTTGAGCACTTAATTTTACCTTCATACAAAATGTAGCTACTATCTTATGATTATAATTATTATAGTTTTATGTTTATTTATCATACATTAGAGGGGCAAAGGATAGCTTGGTTCATGCATGACATTTACAGTCAAAGTAAAATGCATATAATAGTTCATGTAAAATATTCTTATTCTATTCTACTGTAGAAAAATATAGCTAAGTCTCTTCCTTATGGTCTTACCTAACAGTTTTACATCACTCTTCTTTTATTTGCTTCCTACTCCACAATGACCACATGCTAATATACCCTATGAGATCAACTTTTCTTTTTTATTTTCTTTCTTTTCTTTTCTTTTCTTTTCTTTTTCAAATGTTATCCCCTATCCTGGTTCCCCTCCAAAAACCCCATCCCATTCCCCCTCCCCCTGCTTGTATGAGGGTGTTCCCATACTTATCCACCCACTCCCACCTCCCTGCCTTCGAATTCTCCGACACTTGGACATCGAGCCTTCACAGGACCAAGGATCTCTATTCTCACTGATGTCCGACAAGGCCATCCTCTGCTACATATGTGACTGGAGCCGTGCATCCCTCCATGTGTAGTCTTTGGTTGATGGTTTTGTCCTTGGGAGCTCTGGTGGATCTGATTGGTTGATATTGTTGTTCCTTCTTTGAGGCTTCAAACCCCTTCAACTCCTTCAGACCTTTCTCTAACTCCTCTATTGGGGACCCAGTGTTCAGTCCAATGGTTGGCTGCGAATATCCACTTTTCTGTTTTCATAAATAATTGACAGACTATGGCTCTTGTCTTTGTGTGTCTTTCTTAACACACTTAACATAATAATTTCATCTATGTTGCTGTAAATCAATGGATTTTCTACATTATATAACAGAATTATGTGGTTTTGCATACACAATATTTTCTGTATTTTTAAGCCAGTGATGAGTTTGTTGATGCTACATCTTAACTACTGTGCTTGTATTTCTCTACTTTTTGTGTGTGTGTCTCTGACACTGTGGGCAACACAATAATTCCCTTCTTTACTAAATTGTACTTATCAGTATTTACATTGTATGCATTATCCTGCCAAGAAGTAAAGACACAATATCATATACATCTACATTTGTGTTAATCAAACTTAAGGTAACAAGAAATGTAAAATGAAATACCTAAAAACTTAAAATTCCCCATATACTCATTGTATCTCATCTGACAATCATTGACCATAAATCTCTTTGTATCTTATCTTAGAATTGCTTGTGAATAAGTACAATTTATTTGATTTGAATATGTTTATTGCATGTTCAATTTATCTGTGTATGCTTCCAGGGTTTTGAGGGTCATTTTTAAAAACCTTAGTCCGAGGAGAAGTTCATTGTTTATTAATTATTGTGGCTGAAGAGTTATATAATTACGAGTGTTTTACAAATCATTGTGCTGATATTTCATACATAATACCTTGTGAAGCAAAGGTAAGTACATTAAGACAGCCAAGAGAGGGAGTTTTTGAGATTTTCATGACTTTAGGACTTCACTGGATCATACTTGATACTTAAATTTAATGTAAATAAAAGTAAACTTTAATAATAAAGAACTTTAATATATTAACTTAAATACAGTAGCATAATAATAAAAACATATGCAATATTTAAATAAGAGCTTTATAATACTAGAAGTGCTGGGATCAAAACTTGAAGTATTCACAATTTGATCTTATAACTATGCAAGGAAATTCTACCCAACTTGAATTTCCATAAAGTATATTTTGGCTTCTGTTAAATTACAGCTTCACAGGCAATTTCAAAACACATATGCTACCTTTAGGTTCAATAGTTGAATAGCCATAGTGAATAAATGGAGAAAATAAAATTTCAGTTCAATTATTGTGGTTATATTTTAAAAATTATTAACATATTATAAAAAAATTAGAACACATTTATCCCTTTATGCTATATTCAATGATTAAAAGTTTACATTGTATTGAACAATTATAGAAGTACTTGATTACCCAATATTAACATTTATTAACATTAGTTTTTAAATTAAATTATTTAATTGCCTTACAACCTAATATCATCCCTTCCTATCTTCCTAGTAACCCATTACCCAAGTCCTCCAACCTTTGCCCCTTCCCCTTCTCTTTTGAGAAGAGTTGTTGCTCTAGTTTTTTGGGGACTCACATTAAGACCAAACTGGTCTTCTGCAGGGGGACCTAGGACTCCATCCCTGGTCAGGGATTCAGTCTTTACTATACCCAGATTTGACTCTGTTAGTCCTTCTGTGGAACCTTTGTCCTCTTTGAGTATGTCAATCACTCTCCCATCTCATCTTTAAGATGTTTTGGGTTGGGGCTAACTCACTCAGAATGATATTTTCTAGTTCCATCCATTTGTCTGAAAAATGTGTGATGTTCTTGTTTTAAATAGCTGATTAGTATTCCATGGTGTAAATGTACCATATTTTCTTTATCCACTCCTTAGTTGAGAGATATCTAAGTTGTTTCTAGTTTCTGGATATTACAAATAAAGCTGCTATGAGCATAGTTGTGCAAGTGTCCTTTTGAGGCACTTTTGGATATATTCCTGGAATTAGTATAGCTGGGTCTCCCAATCTTCTGAGAACCCATCAATTGATTTCCAGAGTGGTTGTACTAGTTTGTTCTCCCACCAGCAATTAAGGTGTGTTCCCTTTGCTCCACAACCTCAACAGCATTTACTGTAACTTGAGTTATTGATCTTAACATTATGATGGATCAAATGTGGTCTCAGTTATTTTGATATGCATTTCCCTATTGACTAACGACACTGAACATTTCTTTTTTTCATTGGATATTTTATTTATTTACATTTCAAATGTTATATTCTTTCTTGGCTTCCCCTCCAGAAACCTTCTATGCCATCCCCATCCACTGCTTCTATAAGGGTTCAGCCCCCACCCACCCACTCACTCCCACCTCCCTGCCCTTGAATTCCCCTACACTGGGGTATTGAGCCTTCAAAGGACAAAGAGCCTTTCCTCCCATTGATGCCTGACAAGACCATCCATTACTACATATGCAACTGGAGCCATGGATCCCTCCATGGGTACTCTTTGGTTGATGGTTTAGTCCTTGGGAGCTCTGGGGGATCTGGTTGGTTGATATTGTTGTTCCTCCTTTGCGGCTTCAAGCCCCTTCAGCTGCTTCAGACCTTCCTCTAACTCCTCTATTGGGGACCCAATGCTCAGTCAAATGGTTGGTTGTGAGAGCATATGCCTCTGTATTTGTCAGTCTCTATCACAGCCTCTCAGGAGACAGCTATATCAGGTTCCAGTCAAAAAGTGCTTCTTGGCATTGGCAATGGTGTCTGGGTTTGGTGTCTGTATATGGGATGAATCCCCAGGTGGCACAGTCTCTGGCTGGCTGATCTTCTGATATTTTCTTCATTTTCTTTTTTAAGAGACTTGAAGCTCTTGTAATACTGATCTTTCACTGGCTTGGTTAGAGGTACAGGATGGAATTTTATATTAATTGTGGCTATTGTGAAGGTTACTGTCTCCCTAAATTCTTTCTCAGATCAATTGTCCCTTGTGTAGCAGAGAACTACTGATTTTTTTGAGTTAATTTTGTATGCTGCCACATTGTAGAAGGTATTTATCAAAAGTAGGAGTTCTCTGGTAGAACTTTTGGGGTCACTTAGGTACACTATCATGTAGTCCACAAATAGCAATAGTTATACCTTTCCAATTTGTATCCCCTTGATACTAGAAGGAAAACTCCAATCTAATAGGATTACTTCACTCAAATAAACACTATAAATAAATAATATCACATCATCATAAACAATAGAAGAGAAAAACACACACAAACCAGCACCAGTAACTTCAAGATAAGAAATAACAATCATCATTCATTAATATCTTTTCAATATATATGTACTCAATTTCTCAGTAAAAGACAGTACTACTCAGTAAGGGGAAGAGAATAATCTCTGGGAAGTAGAGGAAGAGAGGGATCTGGGAGGGAGAAAGGAAGGGGAGGAAAATAGGAGGCCAGTTCAGATACAGGAGGAGATTGGGGAGAAGTGCAGAGGGTCAGGAATTTGAAACTAGGTATGTAGCAGTGCAGGAAGGGGAATTGGGGTGTAGTCACTAGAAAATCCCAGATGCCAGGGACACAAGAAGTTCCCAGGACCCAACAGGGAAGACTTTAGCCAAAATACCCAAAAAAGAGGAGATAGAAACTATAAACACCATATGCAGTAGATAGGCACAGCCCCCACTTGAGGAATGGGGCAACCCACCCACCTTAAAAATACTAATCCAGAATTCCTCCTGTCAAAAGGAAATGCAGGGACAAAGAGTGGAGCAGAAACTGAAGGAAAGGCCATCCAGAGACTGCCCCACCTGGGGATCCATCCATCTAATGGGTTTTTTTGTTTGTTTGTTTTGTTTTGTTTGATGGGCTTAAGGTTCATTTTATTTGTTTGCCTCACGGTCAATCTCTAGAGTCCATCACTGTGTGGGAGGCATGGTAGCAGGGTTGTGAAGTAGTTGATCACAAGGCATCCACACTCAGGAAGCAAGGACAGATGGATACCAATACTTAGCTCACTTTCTCCTCATTCAGCCCAAGACCCCAGCCTCTAGGATTGTGCTGGCAACAAATGGGTAGGTCTTCCATCTTAACCTAACTTTCTGGAAACATATAATGTAGGGTGCGTTTTGTTGAGGATTCTAAGTCAAGCTAAGTTGGCAAACGTCAATCAAGCATCATAAGGCCTAATACAAAATCCAGCTGTGGTTAAACCAGCACTGCGTCTTGTCCTAGCTCTTATTGTGGCCATTAAAAAAATAAATAATAATGTGTTTGTGCTCACCTTCAAAGAAAAATTAAATCCCGCATGAGAGGCTGTATGTATCTGAAGTACAGAACATGAGTGGTTCTATTTGTTTTTGCAGAAATGAGAGAAAGTGTACATGGCCAACACTTTTCAGGATCGTGGACAGGTGGATGACCTGACATGAGTGCCTGGAGTAGTGATGATTCAGTGATTTCTGCTGTTTTCCATTTGTTTATTTTATTGTTTTTTTGAGTTATTTATAAATTTGTTGGTTGATATTTTGAAATTATTTATTATTATTATTACTATTATTATTTTACTTATATATTTTACATACCACTCACTGCCCCTTCCAGTTCATACCCTCCCACAATCCCTCCCGCATCCCCTACCTCCCTTCCCTTTTTACTCTGAAGAGGTCCCCCCCTGGTATCCCCCCACACTGACACATAAAGTCTCTGAGGGTCCAGGTTCATCCTCTTCCACTGAGGCAAGACAAGGTAACATACATACATATACATATATGATCAGATACATTTTTTTCTCTCTAGGTTTCTATTATCTTTGATGGATATTTATGGTTTATATCTTCAGTTAGTCAAACATGAACTGGGAATCTACTCAAGTGTGACATAGTACAATTATTGTCAGTCATATAACCAAGTCAAT